>BSBM01001022.1:22177500-22465000 GCA_027924585.1 Larix kaempferi
TTCGAGCATGATTTTGCGTATGCTACACTAGTCCATTGCTAATGAAATTGCACACACTTGTAGAACTATGTGTGCAGATTCCGAATATGGAATTTTTTATTAAATCTATTATTTGTTCCTATTTTTAGTTAATTTAAATTGCACTAACGTCAATCTTACACAAAAAATAGGTTATTTATTTCATCTATAACTTTTTATTGGCTCATATATTTTGAAAACGGAAAAGAACCCGCAAAAGTGCACACAAAAACCTACATCCTAAAAAAAAACAATGTTGATTGATTAAGTTAAGACCATGATATCGGGGGCTAACGCTCGGCCTAGTCATTTTAGGGATGGGATGACTTCCTTAATTAAAAAAAAATTAAAATTAACATAAATAAATATGGAAAAAAAACGCCGCACTAGAACAGTCTGTTGTGTACGACTGTATATATTTTTTTAACAAAAATCCACCATTTGAATACCGAACCAGGGGGCTAACGCGAACATATTCATTATTCTTTCTTAAAAAAATAACATACCAACATTAGGAGAACCTCATTTTTTGGGATTTATACTTAATTTCCATAAATAATATTTATATATTCGGGAAGGTAATCTGATTGTCTACATTTCATCTTCTTGCGCCATATTGCAAAAGGTTTTGTAGGTAGCTCTAATATTGCTTTTTGACGTTCAGATTTCTGTTTTTCCAGAAGTCCATTGCAACTAACGCGTCTTGAGTGGACAAAATTACTAACATTAACATTAATATTATTATGCTTAACTTTTATATTGTAAATATTTTATTAATGTTAATATTTATGTATTTGATTTTATTAATAATATTATAAACATGAGTAAATTTTTTTATTATTGTTTTTATTAATATTAGTTTTGATATTTTTAATAATTTATTGATGTTATTATTAATGTTGATATTAATATCAATGTTAATATTACAACGGTAATAACATAATGTAATGATAATGTTATAATATGACATTAACATTAATATAATATCAACATTATTAAAGTTAAGTTTAAGTAACAACATTAATATTTAATTAATATTAAATGGTAATATTTTATAGGTATTGTTAGTAATATTAATATTTTACTAATATTAATAATAATATTAATATTATCATTAAATTGAAATGATATTAATTATATTAATATAGTATAACGTTAGTGTTATAATATGAAATTAGTATTTATATATGTTTAACATTAGTGTTATAATATTATTGTTCTTAAATTTATTAATAATATTAGTATTAACGTGTTTAATGTTAATATTTTATTATATATTATTAATATTATTTATTTAATTAATCAGAAATAATTATATATTTTCTTTTTAAATATTTATAAATGAAATAAAACATTTGATTTAATTTCATATAATAATATTTTTTACTTTGCCAATTATAATTAAATATATTAATTTTTTTAATGAAATCAAGTATAACCTAAATATGAATGAATTATTTTTTAATGAAATCAAATATAACCTAAATATGATTGAATAGATTAACAATTTTAATAAAATTAAGTATATCTTAAATTATATTATGAACAAAACTAGATGCATTCAATTATGAATAAATATGAATGAACCAAAACATAAATAATATTATTCTATTAATTTTTAATTAAAGAGAGTTAAACAACTCCACTTTCCTCAAAGATAATGTGTGTAAATTTACATGTAATAATAATTGAGGAATCTAAAACAATATATACTTCGTAAAAATCACCTTATTAACTTTATTTTGATAAAGAAAGAAAATAACTTTATAATACAACTTCATTCCATTACAATTTGTGTTTTTAATGCCTCTACAAAGAGCATATTACATAAATGAACTATTCCTATGAAATAAAAGGTCACAATATTGATAATTTTCAAATGAAAAAACAAAAAATGATCTATAATCATTTTCAAATTAAATGATTACTAAGAAGATATAAATGATCAATGAATAAATATAGGTAAATGACATTATTATTTTTTAAATTGGAAATAAAATTTTAATAAAAACATCAAGTATATTTTAAGTAGTGTTTTTATAACTTAATTGTTGAAAGGTTATATTTTCATTAAAAAATTATATAAAGATAAAAGTTCAAAACCTCAAAAAATATGAAATGAAATTCCAACACCTTGTTGCATTTGTAGTTCTTTCTTTTGAGTTTGAAGGGAATTTCGTAGAGCCTATGAACCATAAATTTAATGCACCCCTATTGGTAAAACCCCGTGGGCCGCGACGTTTCTATTGTGACCAGCGAAGTAGGGCTGGATGGTATTACGTAAATGCGGATAAATAAGGACGACGAGCACTATCCATAAAAAAGACAGGCTATATGTCAACGTCTACGTCATAATATTTAAATCTCGAGAGGAACGTCAGCGTAAATATGTCGACGTCAACGTAAATAAGGAAAGGCTATATGTCGACGTCAACGTCACAATAAGACGACTTGAGCTTGAGAGGAACTGCTCCCTTAAAGAACGGCTTCGGCGTAAATCTGTCAATGTCACAATATTTAAATAAGCCGAGGATCGTAATAAAAGAGAAAGTCGAGGATCGTAATAAAAGAGAAAGTCGTAATTTTGTTTTCTTTGCAATGGCATGACGTACGTCACGCGATGTAACATCATCCGCCATGGCAGAGAGGTTATTCCACCCACGTCACCATCACCGCTCTGCAATAACATTTGGCATTTGAAGAGTTATTAGAGGTTAAACTATTTCATCTTAGGCAGCCATCGCGTTCAACTATTTTATAAAATGTGTTTTCAATACGGAATATTTTAAGAATTTTGGCCCGTTTGTTCTTCATCTCATCCACTCGAATCAGGACAGGTGGCCGGAATAAAGGGTTTGTTTGTTTCTTCGCAATGGCATGACGTCAGGGAAGACGTCACTCGATGTAACATCATCCGCCAGGTCAGAGAGGTTATCCCACCCACGTAACCATCACCGCGCGTTCTATAAAATGGAGGCGCCCCCAGCATGTTCAGAAGCATTCCAATAACATTTGGAGTTTATTAGAGGTGAAACTATTCTAATAATACTTGGCATTCGAAGAGTTTATTAGAGGCGAAACGATCTCATCTGAGGCAGCCATGGCCAGCACCTCATTTGGCTTTGCATTAGCGGTAGTGGTACTAGCCGTGGCGGTTGGCAGTGTTGCAGGTGATCCGAATCCACTAGACGTGCTTGAGTTGCTTTGTAACAGTCAGAAAATCCCAAGCGGAGACCCATTCTTTGGGACTCTGGGAAGCCTGCTCACAGATCTCGAGGAAAATCCTCAATACTCGCTGACGCAGGCAGGAAGCGGGGGCTCAGCCACTGCCTACGGACGAGCATACTGCCGTGGGCTAATCTCATGGTCTGATTGCACCACCTGCGTTAAGTACGCTGGAGACAACATTTGGGGCATGTGCAGCAACGCCATTGGTGCTCAACTTGTGTTGGATAACTGTTACCTCCGCTACGAACAGTACAACTTTTTTTAGCATCAACTGCGGTACTGCAATGCAATGATCCTTCTAATATCTCTATTTAAATAAAACACGCGGATTCTTTGAGCTAGAGAATCTAAAGTGTTCGTTCTATAGGTATTTATATTTTATAATGCAGATGCATATGTTTTACAATTTGGAGTGGAGTGGACGAGGAACTGTCAAATTGTTGAAGATCTATATATTATAAGACTCTTTACCATTTATGCATTCTAATGCATTATTTAAAAGAAATTAGCACAGTGAAATGCAGTTATCTATTTATTGTTTGGATAAGACCATTGGAATGACTAAGCGTTTAGAGTTTTGTTCTATTTGCATATGTAAAGCCTTTAATTTCCTCTTTGTTTTGTTTTGGATATTTTCTTTCCATCTTTAAAAAGATTTCGGTTGAAAGTGTCAGTTTTCCCTATTATTGAAGGAGGAAGTTGCAAATCAATGTCGTTTATTTTTGGAAGGTTTATCTATTTTTATCAAATCTCAATGAAACAAAAAGTTTATCTTTCATGAATTCTAGTTTCATGAAAGATGTACATATATGCCATGTGTGATCGGGCGCCATCCGGTTGGCAGGAGCGCAGCTTCTCTACGCCAGCAAGCAGGAAAGGGCGCTCTGTAGTATTATGGTAAGCTGATGTATTCGTTGGCACATTAAGTGAATCTGTTTGAACTCCACAAGCAAGGTGATTTCTTTTGAATAAGCTCTCAAGCAAGGGTGTTATAGGAAAACTCATGCCATAGTTATAGTAATAGGTGTTTATGTTTTAGAATTTGGAGTGGAGTAATTGCAGGAGGATGAAATAAGGGTACTGTCTAAATTGATTTTATGGTAATCATTCCAAATTCAAAATAAACAATTATAAAAATATATATATAAAATAACATATAGCTATGCATGGATAACTAGTAACTAGCTGATGCACAAGTAACTCTAGGTAATGCATAGATAACAATACACCTAACTTGTAACTTAATAAGTAAGTAAATATCGAGTAGGTTTGATTGCTAAAAATCCCTACATAGACAAAACAAAGACTAATAAACTAACTATTCCACAATCTTGTATTTTAGGTTTCTATGTACCACCAAATAATTTAATTTTCATGGCGTTATTGTTTTCTTATTAATAACATATCAAAATTCCTCTCGAGAAAGCTGCAATGACTAACAATGAATATGCATTTTATATTTACAATCATATAATATTACTTACCTAGCCTTCAATATCTTAATTCATACTATAATTACAGTGTCTAATATTGCTATTTATAGATTTTATTTTTCGTGACTCTTTTTCATGGAGATGTAACTGGTTTTCTTTTTTAGCAATAAAATCTGAATGTGCTTAGACTCCCTACAATAACTTTCAGGTGGATGTATTCAATTGCTTTCTTCACATGTCATCTCTATTTAATGTTTACATTCATAGTTCGTCATTCATATTAATATGTATATGCTATTTTTATTTATTTAAAAATAGTAGATCCATTCCGATATATTTCAGTCGGTATTGTGGCATGGTGGGAAGTCATCCGCTCATCGTAGATACGTTTTATATAGTTGTACCCTTGTGGCACATGTTCTGGATCCGACGCAAACTGATCTGGGCATCTGGTTCAACTTTAAGAACAGATCTATCCCATTCTTAGTAGAACTAAAGTCCTTTATTTTTAAATCTCTCGATTTCTCCATTTAAAGAAATATTCTATCGAAGAACAATGGAGGGTAAGCTATTGAGCTATTTAAAAAATAAGAGTCTCGTTTGAAGTTGAAGATCGCTGCAAATGGGAATCAGTTTTTGAAAGTTGTGTCCAGGAAGATCTGTCAACACTCGCACGTATGGTGGAACAGGTCTTGCCTTTGCATTGTCCATTCCTTGCTTCATAAAATGGGGGGATAGTTCAAGATCCAACAAAAGGAAGGTCCAGGAACATTGATGCACTTATAGTTAGTGTTTAGCTCGGAGATTTTCTCAGCACTCCCAGAAGAAACTGGGAAAAAAAGTTCAATGGTACTTCTGGCTCTAAAAGATGGTATTGTCGATTGAAAATAACCCAATCCTATATGCAAATGGTATCCAATCATATGAAGCATAAGGCAAGAATGAAATACCAGAAATATTTTCTATGGAAATAGATTGTCATTATCATTCTGGTTTACAAACAAAGACCGTGTTCAATTGGAGTGTTCTAAATCACGAGGTTTCAGTGAATAAAGTGGTGCTCAATTAGAGATTGTTATAAATCACGACGTTTCAGTCAAGAAAGTCGGGTTTGTAAATCTATAAGAAGGTTCAAAGCCTATATATGAAACATGAGTTCTCCATCATTCTTTTGTGAACCAATTATCAAAATATAACAACTTCTTTGTAGTTATAGATACAAGGTTTTTGGACATGGACATCAATAGCTAGAAGGATCGGGTATCTCATCTTGATAAATACCAAGGGAGAGTAAAATTTGTATGGATGTTGAATCGTGATACCTCTACCACCATAAAGTTGCAATTGAGGAGAATGGGACATTATACCATGGTACATTTGTAAATATGGGCCACGGCTTTGTAAATATAAGAATGATATTTCACATAAAAAAGACAGATTGTTATTCCAGTCATGGGTTCTTTGTTTTTTTCGCAATCTATCTGCTATATAGATATCTGTTTATTGATCATTTTATGGAAAATATCCTAGGAGGAATCAATATTATATTAGGAATTTAAGCTTAATTCTGCTTATGTGGAAGAGTAAAACTCTTTAACAATAATTTGATTTCTAAGCTTTCCATATTTAATGCACTTCATTCCACTACCTTGATTGAGATATTTAGGATCGAACATGGGTTGGATACCATGGGAGGTTTTATACTAGTGCTGGTGTGCAAATATACCAATCAACACAATATTCCATAAAGGATCTATCTAACATAATTGGAGATGACCCAATTATATAGTTTAACATGAGAAAGAGTTGTGTTCGTTTAGTCATATTCAAGTATATACTAATGATAATTATTTTACGACTATGGGATGGGAGAGATGTTGTCACTTGAGGTGACATAAGGTAACACTAGAAACAACCACATTTTAAAAAGTGCTTGCTAGATCGACATATCTCAACCATGGCCACACATTTAAAAGTGGTTGATATATGTTGATCGGCTTATATCAACCCACATCAAGAAAATCCATCTTTTAGCACCACTTATGTTTTGTGGTGTTAAGGTGGTGGTATTAGCACCACTTATATTTTTATGGTGTTAAGGTGGTGCTATTAGCACCATTTACATTTTTTGGCGTTAAGATGGTAGTATTAGCATTGGTATTAGCACCACTTATATTTTGTGGTGTTAATATGGTGTTATATTTGCTAATATTATTAGTAATTGAGTTCTTCCTCATCCATGTTAAGAGAAATTCCACCTTGGAAAGTACCATAAAGTGGTGCTATGCTATTACTTGTCACATATACATGTACATGTAAGATTTAATTATGAGGATTTGCACCATAAGTATAAATAATTCTATTATAAATTAATTAATTCAATAATTTTTTGTTATATTAATTCGAATAAATAATCAAATATTAATTTATGAGTTTTTGCACCACAATCAAAAGTTCAATTATTTATTTCTCTAATACACAAACAAATAAATTCACATGATTCATTTATGAGGCTTTGCCCCACAAGCACAAGTTCACAAATTTTTTTGTGTAAATATATCAATTCAATTATTCATTTTCAATACTATTTAAACAAATAAATACAATTGACAAACAAATAAAAGAAACCATTTTTAATTTATTACTATTATAAAGTAGTAATAAAAAATATTTGAATTGAAATTTGATTATTCAAATAAAAATATTTATTTTTATTAAATTTCTGGAGGGAAATTATTGACATTATTAGCTTTTTAGCAAAAGGCATGGATCTTAGTTCCATGGACATGGTCAATAAAGAATACCTCTACCTAGGGTCCTAAAAGAAGCTTTTAGAATTCTAGGACCAAGAGAGACACCTTAAAGCTCATTAAAGCACATCTTCCTAAGAGTATGCTTAGCCTCTATGTATGGGCATTGACACTATTACAAGGATTTAATTCTTAGGGATAGGTCCACTTGTTGTCAACATTGTTCAGAGAAAAAACCTAGGCCTTAGGCTAAAGGAATCCTAAGCATAGAGAAATGCCATGTTGGCAAGTACCATATAGTGGTGCTAAGAGTATATTGTCACATAGACATGTACAAATTGGATTTAATTATGATGATTTGCACCATAAACAAAACAACTTCACAAATAATTTTGTAATTAACTTAATTCAATTTTTTTTCATTCAAATTTATGCTCATGATTAATTTATGAGGTTTAGACCACAATCACAACAAATTCAATTATTATTTTTATACTATTTTTAAACAAATAAACCCACATGATTCATTTATGAGGTTTTGCACCACAAATATAACAAGTTCACAAAGAATTATTTTGTAAATAACTCAATTCAATTATTCATTTTTAATATTATTCAAGCAAGTAAATAGATATAATTCTTCATATTCACAAATAATTAAAGACAATCATTTTTTATTTATTACTATTATAAAATATTAATAAAACTGATTTGAATTGAAATTTGATTCTTCAATAGGGTACATTTTTATTGATCTTATCAAATTTATTAATGGATATTAGTATTATTATTAGTCTCCAAGTGTCTCAAATTCTTGGATGTGTTCAAGGGAGGAAGCCTCTACCTTGGGCCCTACAAAAAGATTTTAGGAATCCAAGACCAAGAAAGATGATCAAACCTGGATGTCTTTCTAAGAGTATTCTTAACATTTATGTGTGGATGTTGATACCATTATAAGGTTTTGATTACTAGCAATAGGTCTACTGGCCCTTAACCTAATTAAGAGAACCAACTTGGAACTTAGTCTAAATGAATCTTCTAGGCATGTGGGGATAATAATGATTTGTTTAGCCAACACAAATGAATTTTTGAAAATATCTATGGCCTTATAATAGGGATAGTGTGGGGAACTGGAGGAAATGAAACTAGGTATAAGCCTTCAATGCATAAACATGATTAAGGGAGAAAAATTTGGCCTTGGACCTTGGAGGAAACCTCTGGACACAGAAGAATAACAAGTATATCTCGAACCACAACATAAGAACTCCTAATGGTATTGTTGACCAAATATTGGGGGTATTAATGTAACTAAGAGGTTTTAAGCACTATATATGGGAGTTTAGACCCTCAAAATTTTTGTGGGAGGAAACCTATTCCTTTGTCCCAAATTAAATATTTTATGCATCCAAGGCCAAATACAATAGCTCGAACCACTACACATGACCTGTTGGGGGTATTCTTACCTTTGATTGAGGAAATCAAAACCATTATGAGGTTTTTACTCGTATATATGCACGGGGGGTTCACTCAACGAACTTGTTACATAGCACCATCGTTCACAGGATATTAAAGAATACCCCTAATTTAACTAAATATTGGAAAATGCCTCATAAAATTGTATTGTTGAACCCCCCTCCAAATATACCATTCCAATTAAGAAAACCCCTAGTTTCACCAGATATTGTAGGTATCCATTTTTAATACCCCCTTTATATCATATTATCAAGTTGTAACAAACAGGATCCCTAACGCATCTTAGTATAAACAAATAGGAAGCTAAATAAAATGATAGTATAATGCTAATAATGATCCCACTGAGATTGTAGGGGAAACTAATCAATTTGTTGTGTTGGATAGTTGAAGACCCAACAAAATAGTAATGGGGAAGGAAAAATGCTAAAAGGAAACCCAGTCAAGAGATCATTGTAACAAATAATGTAAAAGGATGATAGTCCAATAGTCAATGCAATGCTTAGAAATGATGAGAATTGTAGATGTTTCACACTACATCATGCCAATCTACCCATTTTATATCATGTAAATACAATTATAGCCATAGAAAGCTCATGTTTTCTATAAGTTTAATAAATTAAACTCCATAAAAATGCAAACTCAAAAGCCTTTCGTGGATGGACTTCCCTACCTTGCTATCAAAACAAACATCATTGATGTTTGAACCCAAATGAACATATAAAAATTCCTCTTAATTTCCAATAACACCGTATGATCATATGCATAGCTTGGGTTTGGGTCATTCACAATATACAATGAATTGCCTCCACTTCCTCTACATTTATTCTTGCAAGCAAGGGAATTAACAACATTTAGTTACCTATTCTTGGGTTATATCTAGTTTTTTTATCTTTACATGAGAGGAAAAAATATCCATTGTTAAGTTTCAAGGATGCAATAGTTATAAAGATATAGATATGGTGAAACTTATATGATTCCATTTCATGGTAAAGATAACACATAGGGTATGTAAATAAGGATTTAGATTTTCACACGTGTTCATGTCAGTTCTAATACAATATTAAGATGAATTGCTTGCATATAAGAATTAAAATTACAATTATGAAAGTGCCAAATATAACTCAATCTAACAACTATTCCTAATTGGCAATGTGATAATGATAAAGAAGAATACAAAAAGTTGAAAGAAATAATTAGTCAAGAAAGATTGATCTAACTTTTCTTGGTTCCAGTCAGCCAAGAAAGATTGACCTCATTTTTCTTGGTTTCCATGGAGAAAGGCTTGATTGAAACAACCATTGAGCATTGGAGTTCTCCCAATCCTCATTTTTTTTTGTTTTTTTTTTCAAAAGAAAAATATATATAGATGTTTAAGAGAAAATGCAAATGAAGTTATGCAGATATCTAAGAGATGGAATATGTTTTTGTTTTTTTTGTTCTACATGAATTGGCCCTTGTGTGCATAAAAAATAAGTTGTTTTTGGGGGAGACATGCTTTTAGAAGATGATTTTTTGTTTTGTTTTTTAATTTGTAACATCCATGGAAATGTAAATAAGGATAAATGAAAAAATGAAAAAATAAGTTCAATTGTTGAGTTCGATGCAACTGAGTAGAAAATTTAAACCCGCATAAAATTTGTATAGGTTGATTTACGCATCTACATGGAAGATGCATGGAGGAGCACTAAAATTTGATATACATTTAAAAAAATATGAAGACAAGAGTTTCCCGAACATTTCCTTCCCAGCTGGACTCCAAGTGGTATAAAATAAATAGTAAACTATGAGGGCCCCACGGAGAATTCAATGGGTGACAAAATATGGATGGGAAAATTGCTTGCGTCATAAAAATGTCAACCTCAACAACCTAATGGAGGCACATATCACATTAATTATTCAAACAACACTAGGAGTTTAAAAGGAAAGATCACATTTATGAATG
The DNA here is from genome assembly GCA_027924585.1 of Larix kaempferi. Classification (NCBI taxonomy): domain Eukaryota; kingdom Viridiplantae; phylum Streptophyta; class Pinopsida; order Pinales; family Pinaceae; genus Larix; species Larix kaempferi. The sequence continues at coordinate 22,188,345 of BSBM01001022.1, forward strand.
GAGGCACCGTTGACTAGGAATTTAAGAGCACATATCATCAAGGGGAAGATCACATTTATGAATTTTATTATTTTCTTTTGATTTTTTTATCATCCATTTTCATGGCCTTGGGGCCAATGAAAGCTTAGATAAATCTCTTTCATGAAGAAAATTATTCTAAAAAAAAAGAAGACTTTATAAGTTCAATGATTTGGAGGTATAAATCTAGCCCACGATTTGGAGGTTATTCCTTAGTAGTAGTTAGGACTGATATGAATCCATCCCATGATTTGGAGGTATGAATCTAGCCTGTGATTTAGAGGTTATTCCTTTGCAAAAACAAGGGCTGGTATGAATCCAACCCGTGATTTGGAGGTATGATTTAAGTCCATGATTTGGAGGTATGAATACATCCCACTATTTGGATGGTATTCCTCATCCCACCCAAATAAAATAACCCCCAATATTTATATTACCGTGTCAAATTAAAAGCCCCCCCTTGACCCCGTAATATAAGGCAATATATTTTTGAATTTTTTAGGAGTATTCAAACCCCCAATATGAATGGACGTGATATGATATTGCCTCACTAGTGAACCCCCCGTGTATATATGTGGGTCTTATGTTTTTGTATATTATCTTAGGAGGAAGCTTGGTACTTAGACCCTAAGGGAAGCTTCAAAAAACACCCATGAAATCCCAACACTATCCTTGGAATCTTAGTGTTCATATAAGTAACACTAAGTATGAGAACCTTTTACATAGCCATGGGAGGAATCACATGAATTAAGCCCTAAAGGGAGGTTTTAGGCATCTCAAGCTAAGAGAGGTGTCTCAAACTATCACATATGAGATTATGAACTATATAGGATATCATTAATCTTAAAGTGGGATGTGGGAAGAAATATGTGGTTTTGAGCACTAGGGATGGGTATTAGAAAATGGTTGGGGAAAAAATTGAAATAAGTATACCCTAACATAATATTATTAAGGCAATGCACAATTACCAAGGCCATGAACCATAACCCTAACATAGTATTATTGAGGTAATGGTCAATTACCAAGGATATGAACCATAACATACACCCTTTAAAGTCGATATTCGGCATAAAAGTCAGATATGGGCACAATCAAGAGGTTTTTCATAGTGGGAAAGATCTCAACGCCTTGACATAAGTCATGTAGGGGGGAATCCAGATCCTTTTTTAGGTGTCCCAAGGCCTTGGTAATGATATTCTATGGAATAAGACCATGAATTTATCCCTAAATAAACCAATAAGCCATCCTGATCCATTGAGGCAATATGTATCTAGGTTTATGTCCTTAGAGGAGACCTAAATCTCAATCCATAAAGGAATACTTTATACATCAAGGGATAAGAAGGTTTCCTCCACCAACCACATGTGGCGTCTTAAGAGTATCATTAGCATATGATTGAGGATGTGGTTTTATTAGGTGACTTTCAGTATTGTGTATATATTGTGATGTTCTAGGGATGAATACCATACCTTTATCCCTAAAGAAATTATTGATGCATCCAAAGCCATGAATACTGTCTCAAAGCACCATGCATAACTTCGTAGCGGTATCCATTGTACTATGTTTCTATGAATTGTAGACTTGGGTCCTCCAACATAGTAAATGCAGGAGACTTGAACCTTCACCTCTAAAAGAAGCTTCTATCCATCTAGGGATAAGTATTTTGCCACCACCAACTACATAGAACCTCCTAATGGTATAAGTAGCTTATTATTGAAGATGTTGTTACCATTAGGTTATTTTGAGTAGTATGTACATGTCTTAGGGCCTTGGGAATGATTTTTGAGGGAAGAATACCATGCCTTTGGCCATCAAGCAATCATTAAGGCATATAGAGCCATGAAGACTACTTAAAAGTACCATGCATGAATTCAGAGAGGTATATATGGAACTATGTATGTACGTATTATGGCCCTATGGCCTTAGACATGGTCAGTGGATGAGACTTGAATCTTGAGCTCTAAAGGAATCTTCTATCTACATAGGGATAAGAATATTTCCTCCACCAACCATGCATGGGTATCATTAGCTTATGATTGATTATGTCATTTCCATTAGGTGGATTTGAGCAGTATCTACATGTCTCAGTACCTTGTGAATGATTTTTAATGGAAAATGATGATGTATGTAGTCCTAAATGAGCCATTGAGGCATCTATATCAATGGACAATGCCTGAAGTGCCATGCATAACCTTGCATGCATAATTGTGCCACTATGTATACATGTCTTGGGGGATTGGGGTATTGGGGACTCGGACATGACAAAGAGAGGATTTTTTAACCTATGGACCTAAACGAATCTTCTACCCATCCAAGGTTAAGAAGATTACCTCCACCAAACATCATGCACTCTTGAGGGTATGATTGGAATATGATTGAGGATATTAATTCCATTATGTAGTTTTGAGAAGTATGTACGTTTATTAAGGCTTTAGCAATGATTCTCTAGAGACGAGTACCATGCATTTGGCCCTAAAATAACCATTGAGGAATATAGATCCATCAACAATTTCTCAAAGAACAACACATGATTTTGCAAGGGTGTCCATGGGGATTTGTATATAGGTATTGGGGCCTTGAGGAATTGGACATGGTTAGTGGCAGAGACTTGAACCTTGCGCGCTAAAGAAATATTTTAGCCATCCAAGGCTAAGAAGGTTTCCTTCACCAACCCCACATGGCCTCCTGAGGGTAGCATTGGCTTATGATTAAGGATGATGATTCTATTAGGTGGGTTTGAGAAATATGTATGTGTATCGATGCATTGGGAATGACATTCTATGGGAAATTCCATGTATTTGGCCCTAAACAAACCACTAAGGAATCCAAAACCATCAACAATTCCGTAAGGTACCATGCGTGACTTAAATCATGGCACTATGTATCCAAGTCATGGGGACTTGGGGGCTTGGACATGGTCATGGGAGGAGGCATGAAGGTGAAGACCTAAAGGAATATTCTAGCCATCTAGGGCTAATAAATTTGTCTCCACCACACACACATGGCCTTCTGAGGGTATCATTGGCCTATGATTGAGGATGCCAGTGCAATTAGGTGGTTTTGAGAAGTATGTGCATGTATCAAGGTGTTGGTAATGGATTGCAGGGACAACTACCATGCCTTTGGTCCAGGGACGATCCATTCCTATCATGTACCTTTTGAACCGAAGTCCAGGGACGATCTAGTCCTATCATGTACCTTTTGAACCGAAGTCCAGGGATGATCCAGTCCTATCATTCAATTCTCGGAGACCTCATGTCTAAGGCTCAATTCAAAGGGCCATAGTCCGAGGACGATCCAATCCCCTTACCTGTTCATTCAGGATTTAGTTCTCAGAGACATCATGTCTATGGCTCAATTCAAAGGACTAATAGTCTGAGGATGATCCAATCCCCTTAACTGTTCATTCAGGATTTTGTTCTCGGAGACATCATGTCTACGGCTCTCTTTAGGACTGAAGTCCAGGGATGATCCAATCCCCTCAAGTCCACCAAGGACTTCATTCTCGAAGACATACGTCTACGGCTCTCTTTAGGATTGAAGTCCAGGGATGATCCAATCCGCTCAAGTCCACCAAGGACTTCATTCTCGAAGACATACGTCTACATCTCTCTTTAGGACTGAAGTCCAGGGATGATCCAATCCCCTCAAGTCCACCAAGGACTTCATTCTCGAAGACATTTGTCTACGGCTCTTCTTTCGGACTGAAGTCCAGGGATGATCCAATCCCCTCACATGTTCACCAAGAACTTCATTCTCGAAGGCATACGTCTACGACTCTTCTTTCGGACTGAAGTCCAGGGATGATCCAATCCCCTCACATGTTCACCAAGATCTTCATCAAAACATGTGTCAATCATGTATCCTCATCATCAAAACATGTATAACAAAACATGTATCCTCATCATCAAAACATGCATAACATCTATCATCAAAAGCATGTATACATATATCATCAAAAGCATGTATACATCTATCATCAAAAGTATGTATATATAACATCAAAAGCATGTATACATCTATCATCAAAAGTATGTATACATCTATCATCAAAATAAAAAATATAAGATTCCTAAATCTAAATAATTCTAAGTAACTAGGTGCAGTAAATAGGTAACCTCATCATTGATGAGACAGACTTGTTATCAGATACTATGCTACTCCCCCTTTCGAGGAGGGTCCTTATGGACTATACCAAGCTTGTCTCGGAAGTATTCAAACTTTACTCAAGACAGAGGTTTAGTCAAGATATCAGCAATCTGATCCTCAGTGCTTATATACTCGAGCTTGATAGCTCCTCTCTGCACCATATCTCGTATATAGAAGTATCGGATCTCTATGTGTTTTTGAATTATCGTGGAATACAAGATTTTCTATCTTGATGCAGTTTTGAATGTCACACATAATCATAGTGGAATCCATTTCTAAGTCAAACACTCCATATAAAAGCTTCTGAAGCCACACTGCTTCACAGCTGGCAGAGCAGACAGCTATATATATATTCTGCTTCAGCAGTACTGAGAGCCACACTAGATTGTTTCTTGCTGAACCATGAGATCATGGCAGATTCAAGACTATAACAACCACCTGATGTACTCTTTCTGTCTGAGGCACTTCCTGCCCAATCAGAATCTGAGTAACTATGTAACCGAAATATAGACCAAAATCTAATGTACCTTTTAGGTACCTCACTACATGCTTTGCAACTATTAAGTGAACCTTTCTAGGTTCTACTAGATACTGAATTAGAGTATTTGTAGTAAAGCATATATTTGGCCTAGTATTTGTTAAATACATCAATGACCCAAAGATTTGTCTATATAGGGTTAGGTCCACTAAATCTGATGAGTCATTAACTAATAACTTCAAGTTGGAGTCCATGGGAGTGGCCATGACTTTATACTCCAACATATCAAATATTTTTAGAAACTTCACAGCATACTTACCTTGATTTAAAAGATTCCTTTTGGATCTTGCCATACTTCTAGACCTAAGAAGTAGTGCATTAATCCGAGATCTTTCATTTTCATTTCTGCAGCCATTTTCATGATCTGTTTCTCATTCCTTGTCAGAAAGAGATCATTGTGATACAATAATGGTATGATAGGTTCCTCATCCATAACCTTAATGTAAAGGTTAGGATCAACTTTACTTCTGGTAAAGCCCAAGCTTTGTCATGAAGCTGTCAATTGTCCATTATTCACACTCTGCATTGAGTGATCTTCTGCATATCTATCTGTGCCATCTCTCGTCAGATGGGTCTACTAATATGAGCCTCAAAATCATTCGAACTCTGCGGTGAGTTCCTTCTTGCATCCATGTCATATGTGTATAGAAGCCATATTTAACCTTGTAGCAAAGGTTGAGATCCACATTACCCATGATGATCATTAATCTCATCAATTGACTACCAATCCTAGCTACCCATATAGAACCTGATTACATTATTAAGAGAATGGTCTTATCTAGTCCCTTGGAGCAAAACATCTCATCATGATTCTCTTCCTCTTTCTAAGAGAATCTCTTAACCACAAGCTTTCTATAGTGTGTTTGATTTGTAAATCTTTTGTTGAACATCCATCACTTGTTCAGAGTTCATCATTCATCATGATCTTTCCTGCAAATCAAAATTAAGTACATGATTAGTAATACTTCATAATCATCAAATCAGATTGACATGATAACCTATTATGCATACAGATATCATTTACATAGTTATGCAACTATTTTGACCAATACTTTGGCACAACACTTTCCCATATCCTGTATGCATACAGTGGCTATCTAGATGCCTTCCATCTCTACCAGAACATACTATCGAGAGTGTGCACAGCTCTCAGCATGTCAGCAAAGAGGTTTCATTCTAGACAAGAAACAATGGAATGTTTGTCCAACTTACCAATCATATGCATATTAGCAGTATACTGTTCAATGCTTTATGAATGTTTGCACTAGGAATACAAATATGCATACAAGCAATATCATTTACTATTTCCAATAACAACTCAAATACTTATCTTTTATGTTTGTGTGGTTGCCTCCCACTTGATCTTCTGTATGTCTTCTGAACTTCTATTCATTTTGTACCACTGTGCATGCTCAAGTGTACACTAGTGTCATCCTCATGATCTCATACACAAACATACATTCATTAGTATATTCTCAATATTATCAAAACATTCTAATTCTAAACAATCTTGAATATGTACAGTCATGATCATTAGTATTCAGGGTTTCAAGGAAGTCTTCTTTTACTCATGCATATTCTTGTTTGATCTAGTTAGTTAAATCATCAACCAATATAAGAGACATAATATGCATAAACCCTTGATTAATAACCAATCATACCAAGTATACTTACACAAGGTAAGATTCTAACATGATATAGGAAAACATACCTGGATTAGTATACCTGCTTAGTTATGTACAACATACCTAAACAATCTCTTCAATGATTTAGAGATCCTGAGCTAGAACCTGCATGTCTCATAGGTTAAACATAATACAACAAAGTCATACATACCTCGTGAGTCTTTGTCTTCATGTTGTCATGGTCATGGAACTTGATTTGTCATTTGTGATGTACCTGTGTCTTGTTAACAGACAACATCAACCTCACACAACACCATAATGCATAAGTACAATCATATAGCCCTAATCAATGAATGTCTTCGATCATTCACATGCATTCATATTGTTACTAGGGTGATAAGACAATTAATAACATTAATCAAGATTGTACTAATGAAGACAAACACATTATGAACTTAATCAAGAATCAGATTTCAAGGCATACCTGAACCTCCTTAAGTCATACTTGTCGAGACTCTTTGTAGTCTTCTTATGTAAGGCCTTAGCCTCAACTCCCCCTGAAACTTGATCTGGAGCTTGATTAGGGTTTGCTAGAGAAACCCTAAAAATTCAATCCTTGACTTTCACACTTCTGAATGGATGGAAGAATGTGTCTTGTTGAGCTGATCAACCTAGCATTCTTCAATTTTGAAATCTCCAAAATTTGACCCCTCAAAATTGCCTTCGAAACTTCTATATCTTCTGGACAGGAACCCGAACTAGGGTTTGATGAAGCCCACCCTTCTGTCCAATCAAAAGGTTCGATCCAAGGCTCTAAACTCCTATTTTTCTAAGGAGCTTCCAGCCATGGTTACAGACTTCAAAAGTTCCAACTTTCTCCGAAACCCTAAATTCCGGAAGCCATGAATAAGGGTGTTCCAAAAATAATTCTGTTTTGACAAAAATATGCACCTGATTGTTTCTGCAATAACTCTGAAATTTTTGCTCCACAGGGTCTGAAGAATTTTCTTGTAGTATCCTGACCTGTCATATTTCGGTCCTGATAGGTCTGACCTCAATTGGATTTTCTGAGAGAGAGTTATGCCAAGTGTCGCAACGTGACCTGTTTATGGGATAAAACAGGAGAGCGAACTTGTATGGCGTGCCACATGTCACTGTTTGAACTTCGGCCTTTGAAAACTCTTTTTGATATAGCTCTTCCTATTATCTTTCCATCTTGACAGGTCTGACCTCAATTGGACTTTCTGAAAGATATTTATGCCAAGTGTCGCAACGTGACCTATTTATGGGATAAACCAGGAGAGTGAACTTGTATGTCATGCCACGTGTCACTGGTTCACCTTTAGCCTCTGAAAACGTTTTCTAAGATAGTAAAGTCTGGGTACTACCTGAAACTTTTTACGAAATTTCATTTGGAGCTTCCTATCCCAAGTTATGACCTTTTTACCAAGGTCACCTGATTTTGACTGAGATCTGGAAGAGGCAGAAACCCTAACTTGTATTGATCATAACTCATAAAGTACAACGAATATGAGGGTGGCCTTTGGACACAAGGTACTTGGGGATGTTATATTCGACCTGTAAACTTTTCAGACCCTGAGCCTTCGTAGAAATGGATTTATAGAGAAAGTTCTACGATGACTGGTTTTGGCTATGTAAAACCCTAACCTTCAAATTGTCGTAAGTAAAGCAAGTGTTGTAAGTGCCATACCTTGTCTTCCTTCAAGTTAGCTCTGATACCATGTTAAAATTTAATATGATAAGACATAAAATAGCAGCATTACATTCCATTTTTCAATAATAGCATATATAGGATCACTGAAGAAACAACAAGCATAGCATAAACACAAGAGACACAGATTTATCCTGGGAAACCGTCATGGGGTAGAAAACCCAGTAAAGCTTCCTCAATATAGATGACCAGCAATATACAAATATGCAAACCAAAGACATGATCTCCTCCTCCACCATAGCAAACCTCTCCTCCACAAGTGCACCTCTCTCAAGTGATTGAGTGTATCAAATGAGGAACATACCTCCTCTATTTATACACTACACTGACATGTATTTTACACAACTACATGTAGGCTCGTATTTAACCATTAGGTTAAATACCCTATTATAACTGACTGGGCCGACCCCCACATGGTGGGTCTAATAACCCTAGTTACCACAACCAATTCAGAGGAATAAACATCTTCGGATTCATAGTATAATCACATCGGCAGTATGGAACATCTCCGGAATAAATAATATACAAATATAATATTCTTAGAAGTTACAATATTCAACACATGTCACATATAGACACGATTTTTCATAATACTTTTGTCCTTTGGGCCTTGGACACATGATGTTGTCAATAAAGTCTCTTGATGCATTCGGTGGTATTATGGATTCATTGCAGCCCTGCACAATGTTAGTATGCAAATCACAAAATATATGTTTATATGTGTCATAATAATATTCATATTCTACGTGGTATCTACAACAACAAGTGTTTTGATCAATGCATATACGAACATACCATGGTTTTCATTTCTCAAAGGACCTTTGGCCCAGGTTTGATTGTGTGTGCTTGTTCCTGAATCTCTCATAGAGTTCAGTCTATGTGGTGTCAAGGAAGTGTTTTACATGGGGTTTACGTTCAGTAGAACGTTTTCTCAGTTTTAGCACGTCTCTTTTGTTTGATGAAGGTCTAGTATGATCATGCCAAAAATTTTGTACTAACTCCTTAACAGCATCAATTAGCTTCCTATCCACATGAGGCAACCTACCAACAAAATCCCAACAATCCTTTCCACCCGGAGTGTCAAGATTTTCTCTTATAATAGAGTACTTTTAAAAAAAAATTCTATTTAATTTGAGTATGTGATAAGTGTGTGATAGCAGGCAATGTTGCCTTGTGGACTTGCTTACAGTTGATTCCACTAAAACACGATGAGCCGCACAAAGATATTTTGTACGACACGTCTTCCCAATCACATTAAATGCTGATTGGAGATTTCTAACACTATGACTGTTGGCCTCTAAACTTTTAACTATCTTTATGCCCAAAAATATCCTAACAACAGCTAAAGAACATAACTTTAACAAACATAGAAATAATTGACATTTACCTGCATCATCTTTAAATTCAAAATATTCTTTGACAATTTTGTTGCATTGTCATTCGAAAGTGCATTTTGGAAACTTGCCTTCAAGCGCTGACATAACACTCTCATCCACATGAATACATCTAGGAGTTCTTCTTCTTGCAATGGATAGTCGAGTTAGGAAGGGTGGACATGAGACATGAATACCGGAGCTTGTTTGTTGTGGTGCTTCATTCATAGATTAGGCCATAATGGGAGTGTGGTCGACATGGTTGTGGTCTTCTTGGGGATATTGAAAATTAAGCAAAGCTTGTATGTCCATCTCTACACATGTAGCATCTCCCAAAATTATTTTGTCGTGAGGAAATTCAGCATGACTCATTGATGGATTGTTGGTTGGAGACTGTGTTGATGTTGGAATTTGAGTTGGGTCCGTTGGACGCGACCGCTTTACTTGTGGTTCTGAACAAGACGTTGTCATGTCAACAACTATATTAGGATCAGTTGCAGGATCCAGGGCAATGATAGGACCATGTCTCAATATTTCCATTCCCAACCTGGCCTTTTCTCTTAAGTCATTGACATTTTCAATGGGCAGATTCCTTCTATTTTTTTTTTTTGCGTTTTATGAGTTTCCCTTCTCCAAAAGTCTCTTTAACACAACTATTAGGCCTACCCCTGCAAAAGAAACAACAAATAAGATATTAGTGTCATTATACAATGAACCTGACACATTCCAACATAGCTTACCACTTTACAAATTAACACATACAACTACATACTATGTTGGTTTATTTGTGTTTGAATAAACATCATTATCCCTTACACTTCCAATCAATATAGATGATGGTTGGTCAAGTGTAGAGAGGAGAAACTAGTGTCTTGCCTAGCCATGAATTCATAAGAATTATGGTAGTAACACCCTACAACAGAAATGGCTAGATATTCCTTGGGAATAGTTTGATAGTTTTTCTACATCAAATAAGGTAACCTTAATTCGTTGCATTTTTTGCTTTCTCCCTTAATGTTATCAATTCTAAACTTTGCACCTAGTTTGATTGCTTTGTCTTCATAGTGGAATGGTATATCCTTCCATTTGAGGCAATGTCCTTTACCATCATAAATTACTAGGTTATATAACAACTTAAGGAGTTTAATAAACAACAACAAACTATTTCCTTATCTATAAACCTTGAGATGATAGAATGTGATTTTGAGTTTAAAATACCCATGGTTGAATTTAGCAATGCATCACAATAGAATGAATGTATACTTTGTATTGTGCAAAACCTTAAGGAGGATGCAAAGATTCCTAACAAGGATCATGGTCTTGGGAAGGGTGATTAGGGGGAATATAATTTGACCTTTCAATGTGCAATATCTACGGTGGGGACGTCTTGGAGAGTGGGGAACTAGGGACTATACCAACAATGATCATGTTGAATAGAGCAATAAGTCGGAAAGTCTTTGTTTTTGGAAAAAAAATCATTATTAAAGGTGAGGGGATTTTGTAAGGATCGTAAATATGGATGAATATTATCATTGTTAATTTTCGAGCATTAATTCAATATACTCTAGGATCTTTACTGAGAGAATAACATGTACAATATATCAATGCATATCAATCATAGCAAGCATATCAAACATCACAAGATGCAAACATAAGAGACAATAGACACATAGAGTTTCTATGGGGAAAACCCTAAGGTGAAAAATCCCACAACTTCCTCAGAGATAGATAGAGCAATGATACAACCAAAGTACAACCCAAGTACATAGAGATAGTCTCCTCCTAGTAGTTGATCCTCCTCCTCACATGTGCAGTACTTTTCGAGTGATGGATGAGTTAGTAATGAAGTGATCAAATAGAGAGATCCCGCTCTACATTTATACTTGTTCTGAGAAGCCTAATAAACCTATGGGGCCGACTTGTCTAACTCAGCCTAATAACCCCAGCTTAACTTAATCAGGGCCAACCCCACACATGGTGGTCTAATAACCCATCGGCAAGTTACAACACTTGCGACACTTGTCAGTACAAATCATCAAACTTCTGTATAGAGGAATAATACATCTCTATAGAATTACAATACAATACATAGATGAAATACATTCCGAAGTTACATATACATCAACACTCCCTCTTAACTAGGAAGGTATTTCTCGACACAGATCTGCTAACACAAGTCTTCTTCTTTGGATCATCATCAACGAATCATCGTCCTCGAATCATCGTCATCAACACTGATGCTTCTATCTCAATCAATTTCTGATCTACTCGTCATAAGAAGTTCTATAGAGCCAGTCCTTTTTCATGCTGCATGTAGGCCCACCACCTATAGGTATTCATCATCACTAGACATACTATGGAATACTCAAGACTGATTACGTAATTCAACAGAACCTCGAAAGAGCATCCTAGCACTAATTATGAGCGCACTACTCAACCTATTGGATCTCCTAGGATCTTTTACATGTTGACATTCACAAAACCTACTCAGAGCATCCTAGGATGTTACGAGCAAACCGCTCTACCTGTCTGGATCTCGATAGAGCATCCCAGGCTGTTACGAGCACACCGCTTTACCTGTCTGGATTTTAAAGGATCTTTTCTATGTGAACTTTCGCAAAACCTACTCAGAGCATCCCAGGATGTTACAAGCAAACCGCTCTACCTTTCTGGATCTTGATATAGCATCCCAGGATGTTACGAGCACACCACTCTAACTTTCCATATTTTAAAGGATCTTTTCTATGCAAAACTATAGCAAAGCCTACTCAGAGCATCCCAGGATGTTATGAGCAAACCGCTCTACCTGTCTGGATCTCCATAGAGCATCCCAGGCTATTACGACCACACCGCTCTACCTGTCCGAATTTTAAAGAATCTTTTCTATGCTACCTGCACAGCCTGTCCACGACCACAGAGTATCAAGCCAATACTCACCATACATCATCCTAATGTACATCATCACATGATCAATCCTGATCATCATCATAGCATCATCCTGATGCATATCATCTGGAGCAACATCCTGAAGCTCATCATCTATGATCATCCTGATCATCATGATAGCATCAACTTGATGCATATCATCTGGAGAAACATATTGAAGCTCGTCAACTATGATCATCCTAATCATCATCATAGCATCAACCTGATGCATATCAACTGGAACAACATCCTGAAGCTCGTCATCTGTGATCATCCTGATCAAATAGTATATCCATCTGATGCATACAAAGTATCTACCTGATACATATCATCATACATGATCTACCTGATCATACAAGTATCCACCTAATACATATACAAATACATGATCTACCTGATCATACAAGTATCCACTTGATACATATACAAATATATTATCTACCTGATCATATCCCACATCCAACATGATGCATATACATATACATGATCAAACTGATCATAACAAGCATCCAACATGATGCATATACATATACATGATCCAACTGATCAGAGCATCCAACATGTTGCATATACAAATACATTATCAAACTTATCAGAGCATCATCCTGATGCTCATCATCCGGCGCTTACATCCATAGCCATGGGAGGGTCCTCCTACCACCATGCTTGGAATGGCTTCTGCAAATGTGTCCATCACTTCTTCCTTGAAGTGTCATCAATCTGAAGAACACCAAGCCTCCCTCTGAAGTACTCAAACTTCACTCTGGCTAGTGGTTTCGTCAATACATCTGCAATCTACTCATCTGTTGCAACGTAAAGGAGCTTCACTGCTCCTCTCTGCACCATATCCCTGATATAGTGATATTTGATCTCGATGTGCTTTGACCTATCGTGGAACACCGAGTTCTTAGACAGCTTCACACAACTCTGGTTGTCACAAAATATACTAGTAGCCTCCAACGGGAGATCAAATAACTCAAACAGTAGCTTCTGGAGCCATGGTGCCTCACAACTAGCCGAACATGCTGCGACATACTCTGCCTCGGTTGTACTCAGTGCTATGCAGGATTGCTTCATGCTAAACCAAGAGATCACACCTGATCCCATATTGAAGCAGCACCTAGATGTGCTCTTCCTATCTGCAACACTTCCTGCCCAATTTGAATCAACATAACCCTGCAGGTTAAACTTTTGATTCACATCATACTTGAGCCCATAGTCAACTGTACCCTTCAGGTACCTAAGAATATGCTTTACAGCAACCAGGTGAACACCTCTAGGATCCATCAGGAACTGTCTCAATGTGTTCACGGCAAAGAAAATATCTGGTCTCGTGTTCATCAAGTACATCAAGGATCCAATCATCTGATGATACATTGTGACATCAACTGGATCAGATGAAGCATCATAGAAAAGCTTCAGGTTCAATGCCATAGGTGTGGCCATGGCCTTACATTCCATCATCGCGAACCTCTTCAGGATCTCTATTGCATACTTCCCTTGTCCAAGGAAGATTCCGTCTGCACTCTGCCACACCTCCATGCCTAGAAAATAGTGCATCATCCCCAAGTCCTTCATCTCAAACTTGGCAGCAATCTTCCTCTCGGTATCCGCAATCAAACTATCTTCTCCTGTAACAAACACGTCATCCACATACAAAAGTAGTATCACTCGATTGACTTCCTTAACCTTGTAGTAAAGGTTGGAATCTGCTTTACTCTTGGTAAAGCCTGAACTGGATAGAAAGCTGTCCATTCTACCATACCAAGACCTAGGAGATTGCTTCAAGCCATACAAGGCTTTCTTCAGTCTGCACACATATGACTTCCTGTCATGTGTCTCAATACCAAGTGGCTACTCCACATACACTTCCTCTTCGACTACACCATTCAAGAAAGTTGTCTTAACATCCATCTGGTGTATCTTCCATTTCATCACTGCAGCCAGGGAAAGTAATGATCTGATGTAAGTGTACATGGCTATAGGAGAAAAAGTCTCTTCATAGTCTATTCCCTCTTTTTGAGAGAAGCCACGAGCTTCAAATCTCGCTTTGTATTTATCTATGCTGCCATCTGGAGCATGCTTGATCTTGTAGATCCATTTGGAAGTCACAATAGACTTCCCTTCAGGTCTTGGGACTACATCCTAAACATCATTCTTAATGATCGAATGATATTCCTCGACCATGGAATTCTTCCATTACTGTATCCCAAATCCTGGGAACTTCAGATTCTTCAATATCTTCAATAGATAGTTTTCTTTGAACAAATGTTGTAGTCCTTATTTTGTAGGTGATGGTACATGGTCTTTCCTACAAGACAAATTCAATTGCATGATTAGAAACATCTTATAGTTTTCAGAACAAAATATTATACATAAAAATATATATTTCATATGTCATGCAATATTCTTAGCCAATGCTTCAATACAACATTCATCCATATCCGTAACTTTCTAGATGCCTTCCATCTCTACCAGAACATTGTTAAGAGTTTGCACTACTCCCAACATGTGAACAAAGAGGTTTCATTCTAGCTAAGTAGCAATGGAATGTTGTACAGTTCCATAGGCCACTTACCCATGCATATTAATATTATACTATTCATTAACGCAATTATGCATAATACACAACCTATACACATCTTTGAACAACATTATTTAAACAAACAAAAAATACAAGAAATGGCAATTCAAAAAATTATCTTTGTTTGTTTGTTGGGTGGACTCCCTCTGAATCTTTGATTCCTTGTAGGAGCTACTGGAGTCCAACTTTGAAGTAGCTTCTTCTACTCCTTTCTGTTGTGGATTGTAAGGAGTGATCCACTCCCTCTTAATCCCTGAATCACTGCATAGTTTTTTTGAAATCACCTGAAGTGAATTCTCCGCCATTGTCGGATCTGAATGTCTTGATCTTCTTATAAGTTTGATTTTCCATCAAGGTCTTGAACTTGTCAAATACTTCATCTTTGTTCTTCAAGAAATAAGTCCAAGTCTTCCTAGAGAAATCATCAATGAAAGAACCATAGTGCACATACCCACTCAGATAACTAGATGACATCGGACTGTATACATCAGAGTGGATAATTTTCAAAATTCCTGATGCCTTGCTTTTACTGCTTGGAAATGATTTCTTAATGTTCTTTCCTTTTGCAAATCCTTTGCAAACACCTTCATGATTTGACTTGATTTCAGGAAGACCTTCTGCAGCTTTACTTGCAATTGATAGTGCTCTATAGTGCACATGTACAAGCCTTCGATGCCAAAGTTCACTTGGATCCATGGATTCATGTACCATGGCATGTTCAGGTTGTCCCATCAATTTGTACAATCCTCCCTCTTTCTCTCCAATTGCCACTCCATCATCAATAGTTTTACCCTTTGGCCACATTAGGTCTTGGCCATCTACAAATGCAACCGTCATGCCTTTTGCATCCAATGCAGAGATGGAGAGTAGGTTCTTCTTGAGCCCAGGTACAAATAACACATCTTTCATCTTCAAGGACTTTCCATATTCTAGGTTGTAGGAGGCTTCCCCACTTCCTTTGATAGGGTATTGATAATCATCCCCAAGTTTCACTTTATGGGGTGATTCATGTTCAGACAGATTTACAAAAGTTTCTTTAAACCCAACCACGTGTTTAGAAGCCCCACTGTCAATTAACCAATCATTACAACCATGAGAAATAGTACCTGTGAGAGCAGAGATTAGAACATACTCTTCTTGACTTGATGAGTCATCGTCATCGCTTTCTGCTCTAGATTTCTTCCTGGGAGGTTTATCATCCTCAACAGCATGAGCATGATATCTTCTTTTGTTATTCTTCTTCTTCTTGTCGAAGTTGTTGTCTTTCTTTTTCTTGGGACAATTTGAAGCAAAGTGTACCATTTCGTTACATTCGTAACATTCAACATGAGATAGATCTTTCTTCTTGTGATGAGGGTGAGAATGTTTCTTGTTATGAGATTTCTCCCTCTTAAACTTGCTTCCCTTGGTGTGAGTTGTGAGAGCTTGATCTTCATTCCCCATATTTTCTTCTTGTGCCACAAGCTGATCCAGGTGGATATTGGTGGCCGCCCACCTTTCCAACTGGCTCAAAACAGTTTTATGGCAATTTTGGTATTGTACTATTTTTAGCAGTTTTTCGGGTCCTGAACTTTCGGGGCCATTTTGAGGCCCTAAACAACCTTTTTTGGCAATTTGGGGGGCCGAATTATTTTTCCCGGCAAGCATTTGGCCCCACTCAAAATTTGTAAATCTCAGATAGACCTTTCCAACGGGCTACCGAGCACCCCAAACGGAGATCGTATGCAAAAGTTACGACCCCGCGAAGTTGATGTACTAACTTACCCAAACGGGGCCCACATGACTTTTGGCGCTTCATCTCCTAGGGTTAGGTTTTTGGATGTATAGGGATTTTGACATTCCTGTTTATTGTAAAAGGCCTTGAGAGCCTCATTGTAACCATCTTCTTGCGAAATAAGCGCATCCATCACATCTCTTCTTAGAGATAAGCCGCCACCATTCCAGCAAGCTTGTTTTCCGCTGCATTTTACAGTTCTAGCTTATTTCCTTATTGAATAGAAAACCAGTTTTACTGTATCTCTGTTATTTTTTGTTAAGCATCTGATAATAATCTGCATTCATTTCATTCTGCTCATAAAATTCGGATCAGTGGTATCAGAGCGGTCTGCTCCTTGTCGTCTTAATGCATGTCCCCAACGAGGTCAGGGTACAAAGAATTGGGTCTCGAGCTTGTTTCTCTTGAGGACAAAAGCTCTTGCATGCCCAAGCAACCTCTCATGGCCAGAGAAAAGAAAGATGATGGGACAGGAGATTCTATCAAAATGTTGCTTGAGGAAACCCTCACGCAGCAGAGGAACGAGATGATGGATAATTTCGCACAAATCCTTCGGCGACTACCAACAAGCGACGCATCTTCCTCGAGTGGAGGCGCCGCCCTGTTCAAGGTACAAATCAACTTTGATATCCCTATATTTGAAGGACAGATAGACGTAGATGCTGTCGATAAGTGGTTGAATCTACTAGAAGGGTATTTTTCTGTCCATAACTTTTCGAATAAATAAAAGATTACTTTTGCGCTCCTCAAAGCCGTTCCCCATGTCAAAGATTGGTGGGAAACATTCTGCGAGCAAAAGGACACAGAAGAAGCCTCATTATTTTCAGTCACGGCCACCTGGGAATCCTTCAGGGATGCTATTAAGGAACAATACTACCCTGTTGGAAGTTATGACGATTTGTATACCAAATGGACCACACTGCGACAAGAAAGAGACCAAGAAGTGCCAGAGTTCACAAATATCTTCCATACCTTGCGCACCAAGCTGGGTATCAAAGATTCAGAGCGACATCTGGTGCTCAAGTATCGCGGTGGTTTGCATAGATACATCCAGACCGAAATGGAATTTCTGGATATCTCTTACTTGGGCGCGGCCTACCGATATGTCGTCAAAATCAAGCAGAAGCTCAAACAAAAGACACGGCAATTTGGGCCTGGGAACCCTTCACAGCAAAAGACAGGAAAGGGCGGCCCCAACCCACAGAATAAAGGACAGAGCAAAGATGGACAACATTAGGACAACCAGCCCAAGCCGCAAGCAAAGAAGGACACCGAAAAAACAAAGAAAGATACCGAGAAGTGGTGCGACTTCCATAAGAGCCCTTGGCATAACATTGCTGATTGCTGCTCAAAGCAGTCGCTGGTGGCCGAAGTGAAAGCATCGGAATCAGATGCGGGTTCTGAATCTGAGTCTGAACCAGAAAGGGGAAGATGGATCATTGACACGGAACCCAGTGCCACCGTTGCCACCACCAAGCTCCAGCCTAATGAACCAGATGAGCCAGAAGAAGGAGAACGCCTCTTCCATTCATAGATATGGGTAAAAGGCACCCCGCTGCATTTCATCGTTGATAGCGGTAGCCAGAAGAATCTCATCTCAGCAGAGGTCGTCAAGCGCCTGGCCATGCTGACAATGCCGCACCCACAACCCTACACCATTGGATGGCTCCGCAAAGGAAGCGATCTCCGTGTCAGCCAACAGTGCCGACTACCATACGGCATCAATCCCTTCAAGGACGAGGTATTGTGCGATGTTGCTCCTCTCGAAGTTTCAGATTTTCTTTTGGGCCAACCTTATTTATGGAAACGTCATGCTGTATATGAGTCTAGGCCTCGTAGTGTTATTATTTATTTGAACAGGAAATTATACAGGATACCCGAGGCAGTCCCTCCTAGTGTTATTTCCTTGATCTCTTCCAAGCAATGCAGGAAGGTCATCTCTCAGACAGGGAAATTTGTCTTCTTCGTGATTCGCTCTCAGAGTGAAAGAAAGATCGCAGCCACATCCCGGGCCTCCACGACCGATCTATCCGCACAACAGAAGCAAGTGGATAAGGTGGTGGAAGGATACTCAGATATCTTCTCCTCTCCGATCGGGGTACCTTTGCATTGCCAGGTCAAGCATCCCATCGATCTGACCCCAGGAGCACCGCTACCCAATGGGCCAGTCTATCGCCACTCTCTATTGGAAAACGAGGAGATCAAGAGGCAGATCCAATAATTTCTCCACAAGGGGCACATCCATCCCAGTTCATCACCTTGTGGGAGCCCAATCGTGCTAGTGCAGAAGAAAGATGGGACCTGGCGACTCTGCATTGATTACCGGGCCCTGAATAAAATCACAATCCGTAACCAGTATCCGATTCCCCGAATCGACGGCCTCCTTGATCAGCTCACAGGGGCCAAATACTTTAGTAAGATTGATCTGAAGTCTGGCTACCACCAGGTCCATATAGAACAGACAGATGTATGGAAGACTGCCTTCAAGTCAAAAGAAGGTCTTTTTGAATGGCTGGTCATGCCTTTTGGTTTGACAAATGCTCCAACAACTTTTATGAGGATGATGGATGATATCCTACGACCTTTCACCAACAATTTTGTAGTGGTGTATCTGGATGACATCCTCATCTACAACAAGACTTGGGAGGAACACTTGCAGCATATTCAGTAGGTTTTGCACACCCTGCGGAAGCACAAACTATATGCAAACTTGGAAAAATCCTCCTTCGGCATAGACAGGGTCCATTACTTAGGCTACATCGTTGATCGACATGGTGTGCATGTGGATCCAGCCAAGATCCAGGTCATCTGTGACTGGCCAGCCCCAACCACACTCACTGAACTTCGGAGCTTCTTGGGCCTCGCCAATTTCTATCGCCGGTTCGTGCTGGGATTCTCGCATATCGCATGGGCCCTCATCCAAGTGACCAGGGGTTGTGGTAAGGCAAAATTTGTGTGGGGCCTGTCCCAACAACAAGCCTTCGATGACTTGAAGAAGCGTTTGTGCTCATCGCCGGTACTCTCATTACCGAACTTGCAACATCCCTTTGAGATCGAGACAGATGCTTCAGATTATGCTGTGGGTGTCGTTCTCACTCAAAACGGCCACCCCGTGGAATATCATAGTGAGACACTATCAGATGTTGTCTGCAAGTACCCTACCTATGACAAAGAAATGTACTACATTGTACAAGCCTGCCGCCAGTGGAGACATTACATTCTTGGGAAGGAGATAGTCATCCAAACTAATCACAAGCCACTACAGTTCATGCAGACCCAAGGAAAGTTGCAGAATGATCGCCATCAGAAGTGGTCAACATTTTTACAGCAATTCCACCTCAACATCAAATATAAAATAGGCATTACCAACCGAGTTACTGAATGCCTCAGTCGACCTCCAGTTGCGGCACTTACCATGGTGCTAGACTCTTGTGGCCATGAGACCTCCGGATGGCCTCACCTCTACGAGACAGACCCTGACTTCTCCACCACCTATCAAATGTTGGGCACCAACTCAGTGGTTTCTAATTTCCATCTTCAGGACGAGTTGTTGTGTCATCTGGGCCATCTCTACGTTCCTTCAAGCGAGCGTGCGAAGCTGATTTGGGAAGCTCACTATAGTCGGGTGGCAGGACACTTTGGCGTCAAAAAGACAGTGGCAGTGTTGCAGAAACATTTCTACTGGCCGAAACTTTGACAGGATGTCGGCAAGTATATCAGGTCCTGCACCGCTTGCGCTATTTCCAAACTGACCACTAAGAAACAGGGCCTATACACCCCTCTGCATACTCCTGACAGGCCGTGGGAATCCATCTCAATGGACTACATGTCGGGCCTCTCATCCACCAAGAGGGGAAACGACTATGTTTTTGTGGTTGTTGATCGCTTTTCCAAGATGGAGATTCTAGCCGCTTGCAAGAAGAACATCACAGCAGAAGCCACTGCCAAGCTCTTCTTCGAACGAGTATGGGTACATTTTGGGATCCCACAGACCGTTATCTCAGACCATGACAGTCGGTTCCTCAGCTCATTCTGGTCAAGCCTCTGGTCACTGCTGGATACCAAGCTCACCAAATCCACTGCCTTCCACCCCCAGACCGATGGACAAATGGAGGTCGTTAACCGGATGGTCGTACATATCCTGCACATGTACAATTCAACACACCCCCGCACATGGGATGAGAGTCTTGCCTATGTCCAACATAGCTACAACCGAACCCTGCATAGCTCAACTGGCCACAGCCCCTTTCAGGTGGGGTTGGGATTCCAACCATTGGGCCCCATGGATGTTTCACTTCCCCTTGCGACCACCTCGGCCGACTCGTCCCCAGAAGCTGACAAAGCCGCCCATTTCATTGAACGGATCGAGCATATTCGCCAACATGTTCAGGATATTCTACAGAAGTCTAATGCCAAGTACAAGCAGCGCCATGATCAACATCGGGTGCCACATAAGTTTCAGGTGGGCAACAAAGTTTGGTTGCATTTGTAGAAAGAACGCCTTACTGGGCCCCATCGAAAGCTTCATCCACTCCATTATGGGTCGTACACCATCACCAAGGCAGTGGGTGACAATGCTTTTGAGCTCAACAATCCCCCCTTCCTGGGTCTGCATCCAGTCTTCAATGTGGCTCTCCTTCGGCCATATTTCCCACCACTATTAGACACCTCAGAGATAGCAGAGAAGTTGACACCAACAGAGCTCAACCCTGACTACCTACAACAAGCATCCAATGATCATATTGCAGACACACAGATCAAGGGCACTCGACATCAAAGGATCCAGCTTTATCGAGTTGTCAAAGCAGGGCAGCTCCTGCACCAAGGCAAGTGGCTCACCCGAGGCCAAATTCAGCGGAAATTTCCTCATCTGATGGGGGAACTCAACGCAATGGAGACCATTGCTTCCTAAGGAAGGAGGATTGATCCAGGTGGATATTGGTGGCCACCCACCTTTCCAACTCGCTCAAAACAGTTTTATGGCAATTTTGGTATTGTATTATTTTTAACAGTTTTTCGGGTCCTGAACTTCCGGGGCCATTTTGAGGCCCTAAACGACCTTTTTTGGCAATTTGGGGGGCCAAATGGTTGCCCTCATCATGCATTTGGCCCCATTTAAAAATTGTAAATCTCGGATAGACCTTTCCAACGGGCTACCGAGCGCCCCAAACGGAGATCGTATGCAAAAGTTACGACCCCGGGAAGTTGATGTACTAACTTACCCAAACGGGGCCCACATGACTTTTGGCGCTTCATCTCCTAGGGTTAGGTTTTTGGATGTCTAGGGTTTTTGACATTCCTGTTTATTGTAAAAGGCCTTGAGAGCCTCATTGTAACCATCTTCTTGCGAAATGAGCGCAGCCATCACATCTCTTCTCAGAGATAAGTCGCCGCCATTCCAGCAAGCTTGTTTTCCGCTGCATTTTACAGTTCTAGCTTATTTCCTTATTGAATAGAAAACCAGTTTTACTATATCTCTGTTATTTTGTGTTAAGCATCTGATAATAATTTGTATTCATTTCGTTCTGCTCATAAAATCCGGATCACAAGCCTTGCTTCTTCTTGTGAGCATTATTCCCACATTCTACTGAAGGATACCAACTTCTTTCTTGCATAGATCCCTTGGATAAAGGAATCCCATGACTTAGGTAGGCCATTTAGAGTGGTCATGACTACTTCACCATTCTCCACCATTTCATCCATTGCTTCTTGTTGTTCCTTGATCTAAGAGACCCTAAAAAAATAAGATTTAATGGATTCTCCATTCTGAAGCTTTACCCCTTTCAATTGATTCTGCAGAGTCATCTTTCGATTTATGTTCTTCCCTTCAAATAGCTTGGATAGGGAATCAAACATCTCTTTGGGTGTATTCAGAGATGACACATGGGGGACGAGATGGTCCTTGATAGAATCAGCAATGATTCTCTTTGCCTTGACTAAGTTCTTCTTGTCGAGGGCTTCAGCCTCTTCTCCCTCTAGGACAGGGACCTCTTCCCTTATGTAAATATTCAATTCATTTTCTTCTAGGATTAACCCAATCCTATACTTCCATGCTCAGAATTTATCAGCCCCTTTAAGCTTATCCTCAAGCTTAGTGTGGTGAGACATCATTAAACAGTATTTCAAATGGAAATATAAAAGATTTAGGTGTTACCACTTGATTTGCTGAAAACTGGATCTGGTCTTAGATTAGGGTTTGTGAGAGAAACCCTAAAAATTCAAAATGTGAATTTCAACTTTCTGAAAGGATAGAAAGATGCGCCTTGATGAGCTGATCAGCCTGGTGTATTCAGAATTTGAGATCTACAAGGTTAACCCTTCATAAATGCCTTTTAGTCTTCTCAGGTTCACTAGGGACAACCCTGAATTAGGGTTTGAGTTTCTCGGAGATTTACCCCGCCAAAAATATCGATCCAAAGCAAGGCTCTTCCGGCTATGTCTTCAGATTTCAGAAATTCCTATTTTTGTGGAAACCCTAATTTTTAGGGCCAAAACTGAAAGTGCTCAGAATTGAATTCTAATTAGATAGATAGATTCTCCTTAATGAGTAGAGTCAATCTACCTTATTGCTTTTCCAAATTCTATGGAGAGAAACCGAATAAACAAGAAACCCTAGTTTTTGTCATTGCACAATGTCTTCTTCTCAGGTTAGCTCTGATACCATGTTAATTTTTGAGCATTAATTCAATATACTTTAGGATATTTACTGATAGAATAACATGTACAATATATCAATGCATATCAATCATAGCAAGCATATCAAACATCACAATATGCAAACATAACAGACAATAAACACATAGAGTTTCCGTGGGGAAAACCCTAAGGTGAAAAACCCCACAACTTCCTCAAAGATAGATAGAGCAATGATACAACCAAATTACAACCCAAGTACACAGATATAGTCTCCTCCTAGCAGCTGATCCTCCTCCTCACATGTGCGCCACTTTTCGAGTGATGGATGAGTGAGTAATGAAGTGATAAAATAGAGAGATCCCGCTCTCTATTTATACTTGTTTTGGGAAGCCTAATAAACCTATGGGGCCGACTTGTCTAACTCGGCCTAATAACCCCAGTTTAACTTAATCAGGGCCGACCCCACACATGGTGGTCTAATAACCCATCGGCAAGTTACGACACTTGCGACACTTGTCAATACAAATGATGACACTTTCGTATAGAGGAATAATACATCTCTATAGGAGTACAATAAAATACATAGATGAAATACATTCCGAAGTTACATATACATCAACAATCATATTTGGATTCATAGAGAAAGTAAAGGTGCATATACTTACAGATATCCTCATTCCATACAATGGTATTGAATAAGAAATGAGAGAGTTGAGGTTTTGTGGATGAGTTGAACTGATATTTTTAGTCATGTTTAGGGAGTGTGTAGTATTTTTTGCTAGCATAATATGAGGTGAAAAGAACAAAATTAACTTGGGAACTAATTACATAATGAGGAGGTTGCATATTTCATCTTGTCTAGTGTTCATATGAGTTTTTTTAGATGTGAACTTGGGAAATCTTCTTGTCAAATTCATTGTTGTCTATGCATGGATATTGTTGTGGGCATATGATAAAAACAAAAAGGCATGGGCTCATCTCAAATCTTGTGAATGAAAAGACTTATTTACAATTCACCATACCTCTATAGAAATGATCTCCACTTGCAATGGAAACTGGTAGCTTGAATGAATCCACTAGATTCCAAGACCACTGAAGATGCTTGTTAAATTCCAAGGGTGATTTTGTGTCCAATAGATCAAAGAGTGTCCAAAATATCAATGAGTGTGAGACAATAAGAAACCTGCAAGAGCTTGAAACCCATAGAATTGATGAAGCCCGTGTTTTTGGTTGAATTCCCGGGAAATAGAGAACTCTATTTTTTTTTAACTAGTAACAGGGACGCACACACGTGCTTAAACGTGCACATGCATTTTTTTCACGCGTACATGTAAGAAGCGAGCATGCTCCAAAACATGTGCTTGCACCCCTGTATAATGTGTACACCATTTATTCCCCAACGTTTACACCATTTAATGCCAAACCTTCCCCCACTTTGAAAATATTTGCATAAATTGGACTCGGTGATGAAGTTTGAAGGGTGGGTCTTAATTTTTATTTGAAGGGCTTACTCTTTTCGTCTTGACATATTTGATAATTTATGGTTGTCTATGCACCTTGACCCAATTGATATTATAAGGTGAGGATGTACATGCATAATAATCCTTATTTATGACTATGCAATGAGGATTTAAATGGAAGATGATGTAAAGACATGTTATTTTTATATGTATTTTGATGGAGAGTGTCAAAGAGAAACGTGGTGATAAACCACATATGTTTGGAAGGATGGAGGGATGTTACATGATCATGATCATGCCACCCATCAAATTGAAGACAATTCCTGAGCCAAAAATTGTTTTTTAAAATTCTATTAATAACCATTGTGGTACTTTGGTCCAAATGTTTTTTCTAACTCATTGTTTCTCCATATTGTGTTCCTACTACCACCTCTCTATATCAATTCATAAAATCAACCTTTTCTTGCTTTGTGGTTATAGTTGCATGCCATTATTTGTAGTCGCATGTCATTGAGTTTTGTTTAGAGTTTTCGTGAGTCTTTGACATTCATCCAATAAATGAAGTCTTGTAGAGGAGGACTCATCAAAGAGGCAATTTGAATTTCATTTTGACAAAAAACATATTTTATAAAGATCAAATGCCATGAATGCATCCTTGGCCTACCATGCAAGACCATGGATATGTTGAAAAGCATTGAACATCATCAAAGAATGAAAAAAGGTTCCTTGATATCTTATTGAAGCATATTGAGCTCATTCGAATTCCACCTGGGCTTTAATTGAAAATTCTAGACCTCACGTGTCATCAATAACACATAGAATCCATGACACTATCCCTCTACAAGGATCCTCCTCCTCTTCCTCCTCCTCCTCATCATCATAATCATATTCGTCATTGTCAGCATCATCATCATCATCCTCATCATCATCATCTTCATCATCGTCATCATTCTCATCATCATCTCCATCATCATCTCCATCATCATCATCATCGTTATCACCCACTTCATCATCATCATCCTCCTCCTCCTCCTCCTCATCATCATCATCTTGCTCATCATATTCATCATCATCTTCATCATCAACATCGTCATCGTCAGCATCATCATCATCCATCATCTTCATCATCATCATCATCTTCTTCATCATCATCATCTTCTTCATCATCATGATTGATAATGATGATGATGACGAAGATGATGATGATGATGAAGATGATGAATGATGATGAAGATGATTACGAAGATGAAGATGATGATGTTGATGATGATGAATATGATCATCATCACCATCCTCCTCCTCCTCCTCATCATCATCTTGGTCATCCTCTTCATCATTATCTTTGTCATCAACATCGTCATCATCAACATCATCATCATCCATCATCTTCATATTCATCATCATCATCATCATCATCATCATCATCTTCGTCATCATCATCAATCATCATCATCTTCATCATCATCATCATCTTCATCATCATCATCGTTGATGATGATGAAGATGAGTACGAAGATCAAAATGATGATGTTGATGATGACGAATATGATCACCATCCTCTTCCTCCTCCTCCTCATCATCATAATCATCCTTTTCATCATCAGCATCATCATCCTCGTCATCATCATCATCTCAATCATCATCACCATCATTATCACCCACTTCCTCATCATCATCCTCTTCCTCATCATCATCATTATCATCATCATCATCATCTTGGTCATCATCTTCATTGTCAACATCGTCATTGTCATCATTAACATCATCATCATGATCTTCGTCATCATCATCTTCATCATCATCATCATTGATAATGGTGATGATGACCAAGATGATGATGATGAAGATGAGTACAAAGATGAAGATGATGATGTTGATGATGACGAATATCATCATCATCATCATCCTCAACATCCTCCTCCTCCTCATCATCATCATAATCATCTTCGTCATCATCAACATCATCATCATCATCTTCATCATCATCATCCTCATCATCCTCGTCATCATAATCATATCCATCATCATCATCATCGTTATCACCCAATTCCTCATCGTCATCCCCATCCTCATCATCATCATCATCATCATCATCTTGGCCATCATCTTCATCATCAACATCATCATCATCATCATCATTAGCATCATCATTATCAATGATGACATCATCATCATCATCTTCGTCACAATCATCATTATCAATGATGATGATGACGAAGATGATGGATGGTGATGAAGATGAGTACAAAGATGAATATGATGATGCTGATGATGATCATCATCATCATCGTTATCACCCACTTGCTCATCATCATCCTCATCCTCATCCTCATCATCGTCATCGTCATCATCATCATCATCATCATCATCATCATCATCATCTCCATCATCATCATCAACATCATCATCATTTTCAATCATCATCATCTTCGCCATCATCATCATCATTGATAATGATGATGATGACAAAGATGATGATGATGATGATGGTGATGATGATGAAGATGATGGATGATGATGAAGATTAGTACGAAGATGAAGATAATGATGTTGATGATGAAGAATATGACCATCATCATCATCTTCATCATCCTCATCATCATCTTCATCATCATCAACATCATCATCATCATCCTCATTCTCATCATCAACATCATCCTCATCATCCTCATCATCATCCCCATCCTCCTTATCATCATCATCATCATCTTGGCAATCATCTTCACCATCAACATCATCATCATCGTCATCATCATCATCAACATCATCATGATCATCATCTCCGTCATCATCATCTTTATCAATGATGACATCATCATCATCATCTTTGTCATCATCATCATCTTCATCATCATCATCATTATCAATGATGATGATGATGAAGACGATGGATGAGGATGAGGATGAGGTTGAGTATGAAGATGAAGATGAGGACGAATATGATCATCATCATCATCCTCATCCTCATCATCATCATCATAATTATCTACGTCATTGTCATCATCATCATCATCATCACCATCCTCATTCTCATCATCGTCATCATGCTATATGTCAACTTAATTTATTAATGTCAACGTCACAATATTGAAATCTCAACGTTAATGTAAATATATCAACGTCAACTTAAATATGTCAACGTAAATAAGGAGAGGCTATATGTGAACGTCAACGTCACAATAAGACGACTTAAGCTTGAGAGGAACTGCTCCCTTAAAGAATTAACGTCAACGTCACAATATTTAAATCGCGAGAGGAATGTCAGCGTAAATATGTCAACGTCAACGTAAATAAGGAAAGGCTATACGTCAACGTCAACGTCACAATAAGACGACTTGAGCTTGAGAGGAACTGCTCCCTTAAAGAACGCCTTCGGCGTAAGTCTGTCAATGTCACAATATTTAAATCTTGTATATCGCTTGTTGCGTTGAGTAAGTCGAGGATCATAATAAAAGAGAAAGTCGTAATTTTGTTTTCTTTGTAATGGCATGACGTCAGGAAAGACGTCACGGGATGTAACATCATCCGCCACGTCAGAGAGGTTATCCCACCCAAATAACGATCACGGCTCTGCAATAACATTTGGCATTTGAAAAGTGTTCAACTATTTTATAAAATGTGTTTTCAATATGGAATTTTTTATAAAATGTGTTTTCAATATGGAATTTTTTAAGACTTTTGGCCCTTTTGTTCTTCATCTCATCCACTCGAATCAGGACAGGTGGCCGGAATGAAAGGGTTTGTTTGTTTCTTCGCAATGGCATGACGTCAGGAAATACGTCACTCGATGTAACATCATCCGCCAGGTCAGAGAGGTTATCCCACCCACATAACCATCACCGCGCGTTCTATAAAATGGAGGCGCCCCCAGCATGTTCGGAAGCATTCCAATAACATTTGGAGTTTATTAGAGTTGAAACTATTCCAATAATATTTGGCATTCGAAGAGTTTATTAGAGGTGAAACGATCTCATCTGAGGCAGCCATGGCCAGCACCTCATTTGGCTTTGCATTAGCGGTAGTGGTACTAGCCGTGGCGGTTGGCAGTGTTGCAGGTGATCCGAATCCATTGGCCGTGCTTCAGTTGCTTTGTAACAATCAGAAAATCCCAAGCGGAGACCCATTCTTTGGGACTCTGGGAAGCCTGCTCACAGATCTCGAGGAAAATCCTCAATACTCGCTGACGCAGGCAGGAAGCGGGGGCTCAGCCACTGCCTACGGACGAGCATACTGCCGTGGGCTAATCTCATGGTCTGATTGCACCACCTGCGTTAAGTACGCTGGAGACAACATTTGGGGCATGTGCAGCAACGCCATTGGTGCTCAACTTGTGTTGGATAACTGTTACCTCCGCTACGAACAGTACAACTTTTTTTAGCATCAACTGCGGTACTGCAATGCAATAATCCTTCTAATATCTCTATTTAAATAAAACACGCGGATTCTTTGAGCTAGAGAATCTAAAGTGTTCGTTCTATAGGTATTTATATTTTATAATGCAGATGCATATGTTTTACAATTTGGAGTGGAGTGGACGAGGAACTGTCAAATTGCTGAAGATCTATATATTATAAGATTCTTTACCATTTATGCATTCTAATGCATTATTTAAAAGAAATTAGCACAGTGAAATGCAGTTATCTATTTATTGTTTGGATAAGACCATTGGAATGACTAAGCGTTTAGAGTTTTGTTCTATTTGCATATGTAAAGCCTTTAATTTCCTCTTTGTTTTGTTTTGGATATTTTCTTTCCATCTTTAAAAAGATTTCGGTTGAAAGTGTCAGTTTTCCCTATTATTGGAGGAAGTTGCAAATCAATGTCGTTTATTTTTGGAAGGTTTATCTATTTTTATCAAATCTCAATGAAACAAAAAGTTTATCTTCATGAATTCTAGTTTCATGAAAGATGTACATACATGTGAGCTTGTTTGGCATATATGCCATGTGTGATCGGGCGCCATCCGGTTGGCAGGAGCGCAGCTTCTCTACGCCAGCAAGCAGGAAAGGGGGCTCTGTAGTATTATGGTAAGCTGATGTATTCGTTGGCACATTAAGTGAATCTGTTTGAACTCCACAAGCAAGGTGATTTCTTTTGAATAAGCTCTCAAGCAAGGGTGTTATAGGAAAACTCATGCCATAGTTATAGTAATAGGTGTTTATGTTTTAGAATTTGGAGTGGAGTAATTGCAGGAGGATGAAATAAGGGTACTGTCTAAATTGATTTTATGGTAATCATTCCAAATTCAAAATAAACAATTATAAAAATATATATATATAAAATAACATATAGCTATGCATGGAGAACTAGTAACTAGCTGATGCATGAGTAACTCTAGGTAATGCATGGATAACAATACACCTAACTTGTAACTTAATAAGTAAGTAAATATCGAGTAGGTTTGAACTTGTGACTTTTTATTTACAATTTCTCATCTCAATTACTTATTACAAACACACATTCATAAAAATTGATTGCTAAAAATCCCTACATAGACAAAACAAAGACTAATAAACTAACTATTCCACAATCTTGTATTTTAGGTTTCTATGTACCACCAAATAATTTAATTTTCATGGCGTTATTGTTTTCTTATTAATAACATATCAAAATTCCTCTCGAGAAAGCTGCAATGACTAACAATGAATATGCATTTTATATTTACAATCATATAATATTACTTACCTAGCCTTCAATATCTTAATTCATACTATAATTACAGTGTCTAATATTGCTATTTATAGATTTTATTTTTCGTGACTCTTTTTCATGGAGATGTAACTGGTTTTCTTTTTTAGCAATACAATCTGAATGTCCTTAGACTCCCTACAATAACTTTCAGGTGGATGTTTTCAATTGCTTTCTTCACATGTCATCTCTATTTAATGTTTACATCCATAGTTCGTCATTCATATTAATATGTATATGCTATTTTTATTTATTTAAAAATAGTAGATCCATTCCGATATATTTCAGTCGGTATTGTGGCATGGTGGGAAGTCATCCGCTCATCGTAGATACGTTTTATATAGTTGTACCCTTGTGACACATGTTCTGGATCCGACGCAAACTGATCTGGGCATCTGGTTCAACTTTAAGAACAGATCTATCCCATTCTTAGTAGAACTAAAGTCCTTTATTTTTAAATCTCTCGATTTCTCCATTTAAAGAAATATTCTATCGAAGAACAATGGAGGGTAAACTATTGAGCTATTGAAAAAATAAGAGTCTCGTTTGAAGTTGAAGATATAGGTTGCGGAATTGATCGCTGCAAATGGGAATCAGTTTTTGAAAGTTTTGTCCAGGAAGATCTGTCAACACTCGCAGTATGGTGGAACAGGTCTTGCCTTTGCATTGTCCATTCCTTGCTTCATAAAATGGGGGGATAGTTCAAGATCCAACAAAAGGAAGGTCCAGGAACATTGATGCACTTATAGTTAGTGTTTAGCATACCTTTCAAGAACTCGGAGATTTTCTCAGCACTCCCAGAAGAAACTGGGAAAAAAAGTTCAATGGTACTTCTGGCTCTAAAAGATGATATTGTCGATTGAAAATGACCCAATCCTATATGCAAATGGTATCCAATCATATGAAGCATAAGGCAAGAATGAAATACCAGAAATATTTTCTAGGGAAGTAGATTGTCATTATCATTCTGGTTTACAAACAAAGACCGTGTTCAATTGGAGTGTTCTAAATCACGAGGTTTCAGTGAATAAAGTGGTGCTCAATTAGAGATTGTTATAAATCACGAGGTTTCAGTCAAGAAAGTCGGGTTTGTAAATCTATAAGAAGGTTCAATGCCTATATATGAAACATGAGTTCTCAATCATTCTTTTGTGAACCAATTATCAAAATATAACAACTTCTTTGTAGTTATAGATACAAGGTTTTTGGACATGGACATCAATAGCTGGAAGGATCGGGTATCTCATCTTGATAAATACCAAGGGAGAGTAAAATTTGCATGGATGTTGAATCGTGATACCTCTACCACCATAAAGTTGCAATTGAGGAGAATGGGGCATTATACCATGGTACATTTGTAAATATGGGCCACGGCTTTCTAAATATAAGAATGATATTTCACATAAAAAAGACAGATTATTATTCCACTCATGGGTTCTTTGTTTTTTTCGCAATCTATCTGCTATATAGATATGTGTTTATTGATCATTTTATGGAAAAAATCCTAGGAGGAATCAATATATTATATTAGGAATTTAAGCTCAATTGTGCTTCTGTGGAAGAGTAAAACTCTTTAACAATAATTTGATTTCTAAGCTTTGCATATTTAATGCACTTCATTCCACTACCTTGATTGAGATATTTAGGATGGAACATGGTTGGATACCATGGGAGGTTTTATACTAGTGCTGGTGTGTAAATATACCAATCAACACAATATTCCATAAATGATCTATCTAACATAATTGGAGATGACCCAATTATATAGTTTAACATGGGAAAGAGTTGTGTTCGTTTAGTCATATTCAAGTATATAATAATGATAATTATTTTACGAGTATGGGAGAGATGTTGTCACTTGAGGTGACATAAGGTAACACTAGCAACAACTACATTTTAAAAAGTGCTTGATAGATCGACATATCTCAACCATGGCCACACATTTAAAAGTGGTTGATATATGTTGATCGGCTTATATCAACCCACAACAAGAAAATCCATCTCTTAGCACCACTTATGTTTTGTGGTGTTAAGGTGGTGGTATTAACACCACTTATATTTTTATGATGTTAAGGTGGTGCAATTAGCCCCATTTACATTTTCTGGCTTTAAGGTGGTAGTATTAGCACTGGTATTAGCACCACTTATACACTTATATTTTGTGGTGTTAATATGGTGTTATATTTGTTAATATTATTGGTAATTGAATTCTTCCTCATCCATGTTAATAGAAATGCCACCTTGGAAAGTACCATAAAGTGGTGTTACACTATTACTTGTCACATATACATGTACAAATACATGTACAAGTAGGATTTAATTATGAGGATTTGCACCATATACATAAATAATTCTATTATAAATAAATTAATTCAATATTTTTTTGTTATATTAATTCGAATAAATAATCAAATATTAATTTATGAGTTTTTGCACCACAATTAGAAGTTCAATTATTTATTTATCTAATACATAAACAAATAAATTCATATGATTCATTTATGAGGCTTTGCACCACAACAAGTTCACAATTTTTTTTGTGTAAATATATCAATTCAATTATTCATTTTCAATACTATTTAAACAAATAAATACAATTGACAAACAAATAAAATAAACCATTTTTTACTATTATAAAGTATTAATAAAAAATATTTGAATTCAAATATGATTATTCAAATAAAAATATTTATTTTTATTAAATTTTTGGAGGGAAATTAGTACCATTATTAGTTTTTTAGCAAAAGGCACGGATCTTAGTTCCATGGACATGGTCAATAAAGAATACCTCTACCTATGGTCCTAAAAGAAGCTTTTAAAATTCTAGGACCAAGAGAGACATCTTAAATCTCATTAACGCACATCTTCCTAAGAGTATTCTTAGCCTCTATGTATGGGCATTGACACTATTACAAGGATTTAATTACTAGGGATAGCTCCACCAGTCGTCAACATTGTTGAGAGAAAAAACCTAGGCCTTAGGCTAAAGGAATCCTAAGCGTAGAGAAATGTCATGTTGGCAAGTACCATATAGTGGTGCTAAGAGCATATTGTCACATGGACATGTACAAATTGGATTTAATTATGATGATTTGCACCATAAACACAACAAATTCACAAATAATTTTGTAATTAACTTAATTAAATTTTTTTCATTCAAATTTATGCTCATGATTAATTTATAAGGTTTACACCACAATCACAAAAAATTCAATTATTATTTTAATACTATTTTTAAACAAATAAACCCACATGATTCATTTATGAGGTTTTGCACCACAAACATAACAAGTTCACAAAGAATAAATTTTGTAAATAACTCAATTCAATTATTCATTTTTAATATTCTTGAAGCAAATAAATAGCTATAATTCTTCATATTGACAAATAATTAAAGACAATCATTTTTTATTTATTACTATTATAAAATATTAATAAAAGTGATTTGAATTGAAATTTGATTCTTCAATAGGGTACATTTTTTATTGATCTTATTAAATTTATTCATGGATATTAGTATTATTATTAGTCTCCAAGTGTCTCAAATCCTTGGACGTGTTCAAGGGAGGAAGCCTCTACCTTCGGCCCTAAAAAAGATTTTAGGAATCCAAGACCTAGAAAGATGATCAAACCTGGATGTCTTTCTAAGAGTATTCTTAACATTTATGTGTGGACATTGATACCATTATAAGGTTTTGATTACTAGCGATAGGTCTACTGGCCCTTAACCTAATTAAAAGAAGAAACATGGACCTTAGTCTAAATGAATCTTCTAGGCATGTAGGGATAATAATGATTTGTTTAGCCAACACAAATGAATTTTTGAAAATATTTATGGCCTTATAATAGGGATAGTGTGGGGAACTGGAGGAAATAAAACTAGGTATAAGTCTTCAAGGCATAAACATGATTAAGGGAGGAAACTTTGGCCTTGGACCTTGGAGGAAACCTCTAGACATAGAAGATTAATAGGTATATCTCGAACCACAACATAAGAACTCCTAAGGGTATTGTTGACCAAATAGTGGGGGTATTAATGCAACTAAGAGGTTTTAAGCACTATATATGGGAGTTTAGGCCCTCAAAATTTTTGTGGGAGGAAAGCTAGGCCTTAGTCCCAAATTAAATATTTTATGCATCCAAGGCCAAATACAATAGTTGGAACCACTACACATGACCTGCTGGGGGTATTCTTACCTTTGATTGAGGAAATCAAAACCATTATGAGGTTTTTACTAGTATATGTGGGTCTTAGGTTTTTGTATAATATCATATGAGGAAGCTTGGTACTTAGACCCTAAGGGAAGCTTCAAAAAACACCCATGGAATCCCAACACTATCCTTGGAATCTTAGTGTTCATATAAGTAACACTAAGTATGAGAACCTTTTACATAGCCATGGGAGGAATCACATGAATTAATCCCTAAAGGAAGGTTTTAGGTATCTTAGGCTAAGAGAGATGTCTCAAACTATCACATATGAGATCATGAACTATATAGTATATCATTAATCTTAAAGTGGGATATGGGAAGAAATATGTGGTTTTGAGCACTAGGGATGGGTATTAGAAAATGGTTGGGGAAAAAATTGAAAGAAGTATACCCTAACATAATATGTTAAGATCCTAGTGGGCGGCCTTCACTAACATCTTGAGGTTTTGGTGTAACGGTTCGTATCATTTGGTATCAGAGCCTCCACCCAGGTTCAATTCACAGAGTGGGTGGAAACGTCTACATTACAGTGTTCGTCCGGGGCTCGTACGGCTCAAAGGAGACACCACCGTACAGGTGCACATCCATCCCAGAGTCTAGACTACGGAGCATGGTGGGATGTTAACATCCTAGTGGGCTGCCTTCACTAACATCTTGAGGTTTTGGTGTAACGGTTCATATCATAATATTATTAAGGAAATGCACAATTACCAAGGCCATGAACCATAACCCTAACATAGTATCATTGAGGTAATGGCCAATTATCAAGGATATGAACCATAACATACACCCTGTAAAGTCGATATTTGGCATAAAAGTCAGATATGGGAACAATCAAGAGGTTTTGCATAGTGGGAAAGATCTCAAGGCCTTGACATAAGTCATGTAGGGGGGAATCCAGATCTTTTTCTAGGTGTCCCAAGGCCTTGGTAATGATATTCTATGGAATAAGACCATGAATTTATCCCTAAATAAACCAATAAGCCATCCAGATCCATTGAGGCAATATGTGTCTAGTTTTATGTCCTTAGAGGAGACCTAAACCTCAATGCATAAAGGAATACTCTATACATCAAGGGATAAGAAGGTTTCCTCCACTAACCACATGTGGCCTCTTAAGAGTATCATTAGCATATGATTGAGGATGTGGTTTTATTAGGTGATTTTGAGTATTGTGATGCTCTAGGGATGAATACCATACCTTTATCCCTAAAGAAATCATTGATGCATCCAAAGCCATGAATACTGTCTCAAAGCACCATGCATAACTTTGTAGCGGTATCCATTGTACTATGTTTCTATGACTTGTAGACTTCGGTCCTCCAACATAGTAAATGCAGGAGACTTGAACCTTCGCCTCTAAAGGAAGCTTCTATCCATCTAGGGATAAGTATTTTGCCACCACGAACTACATAGAATCTCCTAATGGTATAATTAGCTTATTATTGAAGATGTTGTTACCATTAGGTTCTTTTGAGTAGTATGTACATGTCTTAGGGCCTTGGGAATGATTTTTGAGGGAAGCATACCATGCCTTTGGCCATCAAGCAATCATTAAGGCATATAGAGCCATGAAGAGTACTTAAAAGTACCATGCATGAATTTAGAGAGGTATATATGGAACTATGTATCTACGTATTATGGCCCTAGGGCCTTAGATATGGTCAGTGGATGAGACTTGAATCTTGAGCTCTAAAGGAATATTCTATCTACCTAGGGATAAGAATATTGCCTCCACCAACCACGCAAGGGTATCATTAGCTTATGATTGATTATGTCATTTCCATTAGGTGGATTTTAGTAGTATCTACATGTCTTAGTACCTTGGGAATGATGTTTAAGGGAAAATGACGATGTATGTGGTCCTAAATAAGCCATTGAGGCATCTATATCAATGGACAATGCCTGAAGCGCCATGCATAACCTTGCATGCATAATTGTGCCACTATGTATATATGTCTTGGGGGATTGGGGGATTGGGTTATTGGGGACTTGGACCTGATCAAGAGAGGATTTTTTAACCTATGGACCTAAAGGAATCTTCTAACCATCCAAGGTTAAGAAAATTACCTCAGCCAAACATGCATGCACTCTTGAGGGTATGATTGGAATATGATTAAGGATATTAATTCCATTATGTAGTTTTGAGAAGTATGTAGGTTTATTAAGGCCTTAGGAATGATTCTCTAGAGACAAATACCATGCATTTTCCCCTAAAATAACCATTGAGGAATCTAGATCCATCAACAATTTCTCAAAGAACAACGCATGATTTTGCAAGGTTGTCCATGGGGATTTGTATATAGGTATTAGGGCCTTGAGGAATTGGACATGGTTAGTGGCAGAGACTTGAACCTTGCACGCTAAAGAAATATTTTAGCCATCCAAGGCTAAGAAGGTTTCCTTCACCAACCACACATGGCCTCCTGAGGATAGCATTGGCTTATGATTAAGGATGACGATCCTATTAGGTGGGTTTGAGAAATATGTATGTGTATCGATGTATTGGGAATGACATTCTATGGGAAATTCCATGTATTTGGCCCTAAACAAACCACTAAGGAATCCAAAACCATCAACAATTCCTTAAGGTACCATGCGTGACTTAACTCATGGCACTATGTATCTAAGTCTCGAGGACTTGGGGGCTTGGACATGGTCATGGGAGGAAGCATGAACGTCAAGACCTAAAGGAATATTCTAGCCATCTAGGGATAATAAATTTGTCTCCACCAAACACATATGGCCTTCTGAGGGTATCATTGGTCTATGATTGAGGACGCCAGTGCAATTAGGTGATTTTGAGAAGTATGTGCATGTATCAAGGTGTTGGGAATGGATTCCAGGAAGAACGACCATGCCTTTGGTCATAAATAAATAATTGAGGCATATGGAGCCATGAACAATGCCTCAAATTACCATACATGAAGTTTTGGGGTTATCCATAACACTATATATCTAGGTATTATGGCCTTATTTATTTCGACAAGGTCAATGGAAGAGACCTAAACATAGTACTCTAAAGGAAGCTTCTATCCATCCATGGCTAAGAATATTTCCTCAACCAAGCACATATGGCCTCCTAATGGTCTCATTGGACTACGATTGGGTATTTTGGTTCCATTAAGTGGTTTTGAGGAATACACACATGTCTCGGGGCCTTGGGGATGAAATTCTATAGAAGAGGATCATTTCTTTGTCCATAAAGAAAATATTTAGGCATAATTCAGCCCGAAGAGAGGTGTTGCCTCGCTCCAAATCCTTTACCCTATCTTCCCATATCCTCTTGAGATTGGCAACATAAATCTCATGTTCTTCCTTCGTCTTTACTAACTCTTCTTCAAGCCTTTCAATTCTTCCTTCTTATGATCAATCTCTCTATTCAGTACCTGGACTGAATCAAGGTTTGCACCAGCAAATGCCCCTAAGGTTGCAACTGTCTCAAATTATCCTGTCTAAAGATCATTTGTTTTATGAGCCCATATTATTTGATTTGGAACAGATACTTCTAATACACCTTGATCCCCGCTTTTCTTCTTGCCCCTTTTGATCATTGTTTTATTTTCTTTATTGTAGAAATAATGTCCAAGGGGGACCACAACATCATCTTCATATTCAGTTAATATTTTTGAAGAAATAGAAATAACATTCTTTGTTGAAATTAATGAAGGTATTTGAGTGACCATGGGACTAGGTATAGACATGGTAACTTGAGGAGTAGTCAGACGAGTAGAGACAATCTAAGGAATTAATGGGACATGGGTTGGAGAAGGGATTGAAGTGAAGGCTTCAGAAAGTGGAACATGATCATCATTAGCAGGTGATGATGAAGAGGGAATTGAGTGTGGCTCATCCATAGTGGGTAATGATAAAGTATATATGGGTAAGTGCCGAGGGATAATCGAAGATTGGACTTATGCAATAATAGATGGGGGAATGGAAAATGGAAGTGAGCTGTCTGAAAATGGAGTGGATTTGGAATTCAAAGTATGAAACAGTTGTGATATGGAAAATGGTAGCATCATCCCTGGGATAAAACGTAAAGATATCGAATTGAGGACAATAAAATTGCTGAGGTTGTAATGTCAGGAGCAGTAGTAACTTTGAACACCTGTTGATCAGAAAAAAAAAGTGATCCATCTCACTAGAGTCTAACAAATCTGTAACTGCTTGTGAATCTACAATCACTTCTTCAGTTACTTCTTGAGTCACTCCTTTAGTCACTTCTTGAGTCACTGAAATTGGAGGATGTGGTCCATCATCAACATCATTGTTAATGATATCAACAGTGGGAACTTGTGATGTAGGGATTAGGATTTTGTGTCTCTTAGCTTGTTTGACCTCAACTATTATTAGATCATTAGATACCTGTATACCTGTAGCAGTCACTTGAATTTCCATAGTAAGCTTAGGAGGTTCATCCATTTGAGTATCAATTACTGAAGTGATATGTGCTAACACTTGCTGCAAATGATGAGAGGTTTGAAACAAGGATTTGACCTGTTCAGTTGTTTTTACCTGAGGAGGGTTTTCCATGGGAGCTTTACCTTTATTCCCATATAGATAAGTACACATTAGAGGGGCATTAGCCTGCTGTTTCTCCTTTTCTACTCTATCCTTTCTCATTTGCTCAAGTAGATTATTTTCCATTGTTCTATAGCTCAAAAATTTTGCTTTAATTTTTTTCTGATATTTCATAATCTGATGTTGCTCATCTATGCTCTTGGCCCTAGCCAGGACCTCAGAAAATGTATTCACTCCTTTGTAAATAGAGTCATCTAGAGGTTCTTCATGGACATAGTCCATCTTCATATGATATTGTTTAAAGTGTCCATCAAGGAATTTCTTAGGATCATGCTTCCTTTTGAGAGCAAAACCTAACTTCAAAGGAGCCACCTGGTCACCAAGCACTGCAGCCCAATTTGAGGTTGGGATGACTAATGGCCCTAGGTTCAAAGAAAATTTATGCCAACCTTTCTTTTTGGGACAAGTGACTTTTCTGTAGAAACCATCAGTAACAGTCTGATAGGAGACTTCTTGAATAACCAATTTGTCAGGCACTATCCTAGACAAAAGATGAACAGTTTCACTTCCCCAAACTCTGATATATGAATAGGTCTCATAGACATACCAATCACCAACTGTATTGATGGAGGTCGTGGCATCAGCTCAAAATGCAGGTGCATCTTGTTTGAATATCTTGAAATAAATGGTTCCCATGAAATGGTCACAAATTTCATAAGGTAATAGCACAAAATTGGCTTCCCATAATGCTTAATGATAGCTATGAACCAGTGGATCTGAAGGGGTCCAATGCCATCCCAAGTTGGGATATTGGAACTCAGAGCAAAAGATATCAATAATGAAGGATGACAAGAAGAAGTGTGGCTTTCTCAGGGCAGGTTCCTTTTGATAATCTTGGATAGTTTTTTTAAGTTCTGATGACAGGATAGACACCCAAGAGAAGGATTCATCAGTTGTTAAGACATGATGAGCTATTCGAGCCCATTCAGCTTTAAAGACTGAACAATTTGGAAGGCCAAAGAGCCTGCGGAGCATGGCTTCCAGTAAAGAATAAGGTTCCATGAAACATGAAATCAGATAGAGGTTATCATCCTTTAGTACAAAGCTACTAGGTTTAATCATCCAGGACTTCATCATTTCATCAAAAGTGTACCTAGTTTTAGAGGATTGTATGAATTTAGGACTAAGGGTTTGGATAGACGGCTTAAGAGCGAAAGCTATGATAAATACTTCGGGGCAGACGGTTGTCAATTGCGACCCGGTACTGTCATTAAATGACTGGTCCTTAGGGTTATCATTGTCTACTATCCATTTTACTATGTCTATGTAAGGTAACATAGCAGATCGGGAAACAATGGCATGCAATTGAGAAGCCCTAATTTTCACGTATGTAGGTTGGTCTTCCTTAATGTATAAAAGGTCATCATTATCAAAGATTGAATAAATTTTTGACCAATCCATTTGATAATCTTTGGTAACCCTCTCACTAGTATCTGAGAAGATACAAAAATTCGGGTCTTTGGTTAGCAAATCCCTATGGACTGTCTTAGACCATGTGTTCCGTGACATCTTGGCAAAGCATGGAAATTATGGTGAATAAATAAAAGAAAATCAAAACTAAATCATAAACAGGAAAACTGTAAATAGAAAATGCAAAAATTACAACAAACCAACCTGAAAATAACTGAAAATTCGTGAGAATGACCCTTGGTAAGAAATTCACAGTAAAATCCACGTAGCAGAGTAAATTTCGGCAATGAAAATGATAAAGAAAAATAGAAAAAATCTCATAATTATTGATTTTTCGTTGGATCAAATCTAGACCGTAGGATTAAAGGAAACGAACGACTTATATTAGCCGTTACAGGATGCGGGATCAGGCCAGAAGTTTTATTTTCAAACTTTATTGATAATTTCCACAATTTGCAGGTTGCAGGTCGTAGGATTTCAAATTGCAAAACAATGGACAGAAGTGTTTCTGAAATCGGCAACCCAAAATTGCGGGTTGCAGGTTTTGGAAATGAAAAAAATGTTTAAAATTCAAATAACTTTCCTGCATCCCGCAATCCGCAATTTGTGGGTCGCGAGTTGCGGGAACACACAACGTGATTTAGTAAATTAACAACTTTCCGCAATCCGAAATCCGCAATTGCAGGTTTAGGGTTGCGGGTTTTGGAATCGAAATTTTCCAAAAATTAACAAAGTCTTCCCGCAATCCGCAATTTCAGGTTGTGGGTTGACAAAGTTCGAAAAGAAAGAACAAACAGTTCTTGCAATCCGCAATTTGCGGGTTTGCGGGTTTTCGGGTTTCGGATTTGCGGGAAGAAAATAACATTGACGAAAAACTGAAGGCTTTCTGCAAGTCAAGAAAACAATCAAAAACTTAGAAATTTTTCAAAAGGAAAAATGATCATTACACAAACCAAAAGAAAAGGTACGAGATTATACAAATAAGGTTTAAGAATATCATTTTGATAAGAAACTTACGCAAAGACCTTGCTATTTACAAAAATTGGGGCTCCCATGACCAAATGAAGCATGGGATCTATTGTACCTACAACAGGTAGTAGCTGATATTCCACCTAATTTTGGGATGCTGTTGTCCAAGTCATGGACTGCAAAGCTGAATGGAACCATGCAAATGGACATGTCTTATGCCACTATCCTCGTATTT
The DNA here is from genome assembly GCA_027924585.1 of Larix kaempferi. Lineage (NCBI taxonomy): Eukaryota > Viridiplantae > Streptophyta > Pinopsida > Pinales > Pinaceae > Larix > Larix kaempferi. The sequence goes on from BSBM01001022.1 coordinate 22,230,257, forward strand.
GGGGAAAGTAGAAGGCTGCACAGGGAGCATAGGTTGTCATTCATGGTAAGTGACAAGGATGTTCTTGATAACCACCCCATATTTTCCATAGACACGGATGTAGGCTCCTCAATTCTTTGCTATGATCTAAGTCCAAAGAAAGAAAGAATGGGGGCTTCCAGGTTATCTAAACTAGATGGTGAAGTTAATGATGGGAATGGGGTACAACACCTTAATAGCTCAGCTAGTACAGAGAATGATGGGCAGCAGATGGAAGAGGGCAGTAATGAGAAATCAGAGTTGGAGACAAAAGCCATGGTCACCCTCCAAAAATAAGATCAGTGGGTCATGAGATTCGATGGAGCTGTAAATAAAGAAGGAGCTGGAGTAGGAGTATGGGTCATCCCTCCAGACATACCAATCACCAACTGTATTGATGAAGGTCATGGCATCAGCTGAAAATGCAGGTGCCTCTTGTTTGAATATCTTGAAATAAATGGTTCCATGAAATGGTCACAAATGTCATAAAGTAACGGCACAAAATTGGCTTCCCATAATGCTGAATGATAGATATGAACTGGTGGATCCGAAGGGGTCCAATGCAATCCCAAGTTGGGATATTTGAACTCAGAGGAAAATATATCAATAATGAAGGCTGACAAGAAGAAGTGTGGCTTTCGCAAGGCATGTTCCTTTTGATAATCTTGGATAGTTGTTTTAAGTTTTGATGACAGGATAGATGCCCAAGGGAAGGATTCATCAATTGTTAAGACATGATGAGCTATTGGAGCCCATTCAGCTTTGAAGACTGAACAATTTTCAAGGCCAAGAGCCTGCAAAGCATGGCTGCCAGTAAAGAATAAGGTTCCATAAAACAGGAAATCAGATAGAGGTTATCAGCCTTTAGCACAAAGCTAATAGGTTTAATCATCCATGATTTCATCATTTCATCAAAATTCTACCTAGTTTTAGAGGATTGTATGAATTCAGGACTAAGGGTCTGGACAACTGGCTTAAGAGAAAAAGCTATGATAAAGAGTTTAGGGCAGACAATTGTCATTAAATGACTGGTCCTTAGGGTTATCATTGTCTACTATCCATTTTACTGTGTCTGCGTAAGGTAACATAGCAGATCAGGCAGCAATGGCATGCAATTGAGAAGCCCTAATTTTCACGTATGTAGGTTGGTCTTCCTTAATGTCTGAAAGGTCATCATTATCAAATATTGAATAAATTTTTGACCAGTCCATTTCATTATCTTCGGTAACCCTCTCACCAGTATCTGAGAAGATACCAAAATTCGGGTCCTTGGTCAACAAATCCCTGTGGACTATCTTAGACCAAGTGTTCTGTGACATGTTGGCAAAGCTTGGAAATTCTGGTAAATAAATAAAACAAAATCAAAACTAAACCATAAACAGGAAAACCGTAAATAGAAAATGCAAAAAATATAACAAACCAACCTGAAAATAACTTAAAATGCGTGAGAATGACCCCTGGCAAGAAATTCACAGTAAAATCCATGTGGCAGAGTAAATTTCGGCAATGAAAGTGATAAAGAAAAATAGAAAAAATCTCATGTTTATCGATTTTTCGTTGGATCAAATCTAGACCATAGGATTAAAGGAAATGAATGATTGATATTAGCCCTTGCAGGATGCGGGATCAGGCCACGAGTTTTATTTTCAAACTTTATTGATAATTTTCACAATCTGCAATCTGCAATTTGCGAGTTGCGGGTTGTAGGATTGCAAATTGCAAAACAACGGACATAAGTGTTTCTGAAATCTGCAACCCGAAATTGTGGGATGCGGGTTTCGCAAATGAAAACAACGTTTAAAATTGAAATAACTTTTCCGCATCCCACAATCCACAATTTGCGGGTTGCGGGAACACACAACGTGATTTATTAAATTAACAACTTTCCTTAATCTGAAATCCGCAATTACGGGTTTCGGGTTGCGGGTTGTGGAATCGAAATTTCCCAAAAATTAACCAAGTCTTCCCGCAATCCGCAATTTCAGGTTGCGGGTTGAAAAAGTTCGAAAAGAAAGAACAAATAGTCCTCGCAATCTGCAATTTATGGGTTTGCGGGTTTTTGGGTTTCGGATTTGCTGGAAGAAAATAACATTTACAAAAAACTGAAGGCTTTCTGCAAGTCAAGAAAACAATAAAAAACATAGAAAATTTTCAAAGGAAAAATGATCATTACACAAACCAAAAGCAAAGGTACGAGATTATACAAATAAGGTTTAAGAATCTCGTTTTGATAGGAAACTTACGCAAAGACCTTGGTATTTACAAAAATTGGGGCTCCCATGACCAAATGAAGCATGGGATCTATCGTACCTACAACAGGTAGTAGCTGATATTCCACCGAAGTTTATGATGTTGTTGTCCACGTCATGGACTACAAAGTTGAATGGAACCATGCAAATGGACATGTCTTATGCCACCATCCTCGTATTTTAGGAAAGTAGAAGGCTGCACAGGGAGCATAGGTTGTCATACATGGTAAGCGACAAGGATGTTCCAGATAACCACCCCATATTTTCCATAGACACAGATGTAGGCTCCTGAATTCTTTGCTATGATCTAAGTCCAATGAAAGAAAGAATGGGGGCTTCCAGGTTACCTAAACCAGATGGTGAAGTTAATGATGGGAATGGGGTACAACACCTTAATAGCTCAGCTAGTACAGAGAATGATGGGCAACAGATGGAAGAGGGCAGTAATGAGAAATCAGAGTTGGACACAAAATCCACGATCACCCTCCAAAAAGAAGATCACTGGGTCATGAGATTCAATGGAGTTGTAAATAAAGAAGGAGCTGGTATAGGAGTATGGGTCATCCCTCCAGACATACCAATCACCAATTGTATTGATGAATGTCGTGGCATCAGCCGAAAATGCAGGTGCCTCTTTTTTGAATATCTTGAAATAAATGGTTCCCATGAAATGGTCACAAATGTCATAAAGTAATGGCACAAAATTGGCTTCCCATAATGTTGAATGATAGATATGAACTGGTGTATCCGAAGGGATCTAATGCCATCCCAAGTTGGGATATTGGAACTCAGAGCAAAAGATATCAATAATGAAGGCTGACAAGAAGAAGTGTGGCTTTCTCAGGGAAGGTTCCTTTTTATAATCTTGGATAGTTGTTTTAAGTTCTGATGACAGGATAGACGCCCAAGGGAATGATTCATCAGTTGTTAAGACATGATGAGCTATTGGAGCCCATTCAGCTTTAAAGACTGAACAATTTGGAAGGCCAAAAAGACTGCAGAGCATGGCTGCCAGTAAAGAATAAGGTTCCATGAAACAAGAAATCAGATAGAGGTTATCAGCATTTAGCACAAAGATACTAGGTTTAATCATCCATGATTTCATGATTTCATCAAAATTGTACCTGGTTTTAGAGGATTGTATGAATTCAGGACTAAGGGTCTAGACAACCGGCTTAAGAGCGAAAGCTCTGATAAAGAGATTGGGGCAAACGGTTGTCAATTGCGACCCGGTACTGTCATTAAATGACTGGTACTTAGGGTTATCATTGTCTACTATCCATTTTACTGTGTCTACGTAAGGTAACATAGTAGATCGGGCAACAATGGCATGCTATTGAGAAGCCCTAATTTTCTCATATGTAGGTTGGTCTTCCTTAATGTCTGAAAGGTCATCATTATCAAAGATTGAATAAATTTTTTACCAGTCCATTTGATAATCTTCGGTAACCCTCTCACTAGTATCTGAGAAGATACCAAAATTCGGGTCTTCGGTCAGCAAATCCCTGTGGACTGGCTTAGACCAAGTGTTCTGTGACATCTTGGCAAAGCTTGAAAATTCTGGTAAATAAATAAAACAAAATCAAAACTATACCATAAACAGGAAAACTGTAAATAGAAAATGCGAAAATTACAACAAACCAACCTGAAAATAACTGAAAATCCATGAGAATGACCCCTAGTAAGAAATTCACAGTAAAATAGACGTAGCAAAGTAAATTTCGGCAATGAAAATGATAAAGAAAAATAGAAAAAATCTCATATTTATCGATTTTTCGTTCGATCAAATCTAGACCGTAGGATTGAAGGAAACAAATGACAGATATTAGCCCTTGTAGGATGCGGGATCAAGCCACGAGTTTTATTTTCAAACTTTATTGATAATTTCCACAATCTAGAATCTGCAATTTGCGGGTTGCGGGTTGTAGGATTGCAAATTGCAAAACAACAGACATAAGTGTTTCTGAAATCCGCAACCCGAAATTGCGGGTTGCGGGTTTCGAAAATGAAAACAAGGTTTAAAATTGAAACAAATTTCCCGCATCCCGCAATCCGCAATTTGCAGGTTGCGGGTTGCAGGAACACACAACGTGATTTATTAAATTAACAACTTTCCGCAATCCGAAATCCGCAATTGCGGGTTTCGGGTTGCGTGTTGTGGAATAAAAATTTCCCAAAAAGTAACAAAGTCTTCCCGCAATCCACAACTTTAGGTTGCGGGTTGACAAAGTTCGAAAAGAAAGAACAAACAGTTCCCGTAATCCGCAATTTGTGGGTTTGCGCATTTTCGGGTTTCGGATTTACGGGAAGAAAATAACATTTATGAAAAACTGAAGGGTTTCCGCAAGTCAGGAAAACAATCAAAAACTTAGAAAATTTTCAAAGGAGAAATGATTATTACACAAACCAAAAGAAAAGGTATGAGATTATACAAATAAGGTTTAAGACTCTCCTTTTGATAAGAAACTTATGCAAAGACCTTGGTATTTATAAAAATTGGGGCTCCCATGACCAAATGAAGCATGGGATCTATTGTACCTACAACAGGTAGTAGCTGATATTCCACCTAAGTTTGGGATGTTTTTGTCCAAGTCATGGACTGCAAAGTTGAATGGAACCATGCAAATGGACATGTCTTATGCCACCATCCTTGTATTTGGGAAAAGTAGAAGGCTGCACAGGGAGCATAGGTTGTCATACATGGTAAGCGACAAGGATGTTCCTGATAACCACCCCATATTTTCCATAGACACGGATGTAGGCTCCTCAATTCTTTGCTATGATCTAAGTCCAAAGAAAGAAAGAATGGGGGCTTCCAGGTTACCTAAACAAGATCGTGAAGTTAATGATGGGAATGGGGTACAACACCTTAATAGCTCAGCTAGTACAAAGAATGGTGGGCAGCAAATGGAAGAGGGCAGTAATGAGAAATCAGAGTTGGAGACAAAAGCCACAGTCACCCTCCAAAAAGAAGATCACTGGGTCATGAGATTCGATGGAGCTGTAAATAAAGAAGGAGCTGGAGTAGGAGTATGCGTCATCCCTCCAGACATACCAATCACCAATTGTATTGATGAAGGTCGTGGCGTCAGCTGAAAATGCAACTGCCTCTTGTTTGAATATCTTGAAATAAATGGTTCCCATGAAATGGTCACAAATGTCATAAAGTAATGGCACAAAATTGGCTTCCCATAATGCTGAATGATATATATGAACTGGTGTATCTGAAGGGGTCCAATGCCATCCCAAGTTGGGATACTCAAAGCAAAAGATATCAATAATGATGGCTGACAAGAAGAAGTGTGGCTTTGTCAGGACAGGTTCCTTTTGATAATATTGGATAGTTGTTTTAAGTTCTGATGACTGGATAGATGCCCAAGGGAAGGATTCATCAGTTGTTAAGACATGATGAGCTATTGGAGCCCATTCAGCTTTAAAGACTGAACAATTTGGAAGGCCAAAGAGCCTGTAGAGCATGGGTGCCAGTAAAGAATAAGGTTCCATGAAACATGAAATTAGATAGAGGTTATCAGCCTTTAGCACAAAGCTACTAGGTTTAATCATCCATGATTTCATCATTTCATCAAAATTGTACCTAGTTTTAGAGGATTGTATGAATTCAGGACTAAGGGTCTGCACAACCGGCTTAAGAGCGAAAGCTCTAATAAAGACTTCGGGGTAGACGGTTGTCAATTGCGACCAGGTACTGTCATTAAATGACTAGTCCTTAGGGTTATCATTGTCTACTATCCATTTTACTGTGTCTGCATAACGTAACACAGCAGATCGGGCAGCAATGGCATACAATTGAGCAGCCCTAATTTTCTCGTATGTAGGTTGGTCTTCCTTAATGTCTGAAAGGTCATCATTATCAAAGATTGAATAAATTTTTGACCAGTCCATTTCATAATCTTCGGTAACCCTCTCACTAGTATCTGAGAAGATACCAAAATTCGGGTCTTTGGTCAGCAAATCCCTATGGACTGTCTTAGACCGAGTGTTCCGTGACATCTTGGAAAAGCTTGGAAATTTTGGTAAATAAATAAAACAAAATCAAAACTAAACCGTAAACAGGAAAACCGTAAATAGAAAATGCAAAAATTACAACAAACCAACCTGAAAATAATGTAAAATCCGTGAGAATGACCCCTGGTAATAAATTCATAGTAAAATCCACGTAGCAGAGTAAATTTTGGCAATGAAAATGATAAAGAAAAATAGAAAAAATCTCATATTTATCGATTTTTCGTTGGATCAAATCTAGACCGTAGGATTAAAGGAAATGAACGACTAATATTAGCCCTTGCAGGATGCGGGATCAGGTCACGAGTTTTATTTTGAAACTTTATTGATAATTTCCACAATCTGCAATCCGCAATTTGCGGGTTGCGGGTTGTAGGATTGCAAATTGCAAAACAATGGAGATAAGAGTTTTTGAAATCCACAACCCAAAATTGCGGGTTCTGGGTTTCGGAAATGAAAACAACGTTTAAAATTGAAATAACTTTCCCGCATCCCGCAATCCGCGATTTGCGGGTTGAGAGTTTTGGGAACACACAACGTGATTTATTAAATTAACAAATTTCCGCAATTAGAAATCCGTAATTGCGGGTTTCGGGTTGTGGAATCAAAATTTCCCAAAAATTAACAAAGTCTTCCTGCAATCCGCAATTTCAGGTTGCGGGTTGACAAACTTCGAAAATAAAGAACAAACACTTCCCGCAATCCGCAATTTGCGGGTTTACGGGTTTTCAGGTTTCGGATTTGTGGGAAGAAAATAACATTTACGAAAAATGGAAGAAAATTTTCAAAGGAAAAATGATCATTACACAAACCAAAAACAAAGGTACGAGATTATACAAATAAGGCTTAAGAATCTCGTTTTGATAAGAAACGTCCATGACCGAATGAAGCATGGGATCTATTGTACCTACAATAGGTAGTAGCTGATATTCCACCTAAGTTTGGGATGTTGTTGTCCAAGTCATGGACCAAAAAGTTGAATGGAACCATGCAAATGGAGATGTCTTATTCCACCATCCTCGTATTTGGGGAAAGTAGAAGGCTGCACAAGGAGCATAGGTTTTCATACATGGTAAGCAACAAGGATGTTCCTGATAACCACCCCATATTTTCCATAGACACGGATGTAGGCTCCTCAATTCTTTGCTATGATCTATATCCAAAGAAAGAAAGAATGGGGGCTTCCAGGTTACCTAAACCAGATGGTGAAGTTAATGATGGGAGTGGGGTACAACAGCTTAATAGCTCAGCTAGTACAGAGAATGATGGGTAACAGATGGAAGAGGGTAGTAATGAGAAATCAGAGTTGGAGACAAAAGCCATGGTCACCCTCCAAAAAGAAGATCACTAGGTCATGAGATTCGATGGAGCTATAAATTAAGAAGGAGCTGGAGTAGGAGTATGGGTCATCCCTCCAGACATACCAATCACCAATTGTATTGATGAAGGTCGTGGCATTAGCTGAAAATGCAGGTGCCTCTTCTTTGAATATCTTGAAATAAATGGTTCCCATGAAATGGTGACAAATGTCATAAAGTAATGGCACAAAATTGGCTTCCCATAATGCTGAATGATAGATATGAACTGGTGTATCTGAAGGGGTCCAATGCCATCCCATGTTGGGATATTGGAACTCAGAGCAAAAGATATCAATAATGAAGGCCGACAAGAAGAAGTGTGGCTTTCTCAGGGCAGGTTCCTTTTGATAATTTTGGATAGTTGTTTTAAGTTCTGATGACAGGATAGACGCCCAAGGGAAGGATTCATCAGTTGTTAAGACATGATGAGCTATTGGAGCCCATTCAGCTTTAAAGACTGAACAATTTGGAAGGCCAAAGAGCCTTCAGAGCATGGCGGCCAGTAAAGAATAAGGTTCCATGAAACATGAAATCAGATAAAGGTTATCAGCCTTTAGCACAAAGCTACTAGGTTTAATCATCCATGATTTCATCATTTCATCAAAATTCTACCTGGTTTTAGAGGATTGTATGAATTCAGGACTAAGGGTCTGGATAGCCGGCTTAAGAGCGAAAGCTCTGATAAAGAGTTCGGGGCAGACGGTTGTCAATTGCCACTCGGTACTATCATTAAATGACTGGCCCTTAGGGTTATCATTGTCTACTATCCATTTTTCTGTGTCTGTGTAAGGTAACATAGCAGATTGGGCAGCAATGGCATGCAATTGAGAAGCCCTAATTTTCTCGTATTTAGGTTGGTCTTCCTTAATGTTTGAAAGGTCATCATTATCAAAGATTGAATAAAGTTTTGTCTAATCCATTTGATAATCTTCGGTAACCCTCTCACTAGTATCTAAGCAGATACCAAAATTCGGGTCTTTGGTCAGCAAATCCCTTTGGACTGTCTTAGACCGAGTGTTCCGTGACATCTTGGCAAAGCTTGGAAATTCTGGTAAATAAAAAAAAAAAAATCAAAACTAAACCATAAACAGGAAAACCGTAAATAGAAAATGCAAAAATTACAACAAACCAACCTGAAAATAACTGAAAATCCGTGAGAATGAACCCTGCTAGGAAATTCACAGTAAAATCCACGTAGCAGAGTAATTTTTGGCAATGGAAATGATAAAGAAAAATAGAAAAAATCTCATATTTATCGATTTTTTGTTGGATCAAATCTAGACTGTATGATTAAAGGAAAAAAATGAATGATATTAGCCCTTGCAGGATGCGGGATCAGGCCACGAGTTTTATTTTCAAACTTTATTGATAATTTCCACAATCTGCAATCCGCAATTTGTGGGTTGCGGGTTGTAGGATTGCAAATTGCAAAACAAAAGACCTAAGTGTTTCTGAAATCTGCATCCCAAAATTGCGGGTTGCGGGTTTCGTAAATGAAAACAACATTTAAAATTGAAATAACTTTCCTGCATCCCACAATCCGCAATTTGCGGGAACACACAACGTGATTTATTAAATTAACAACTTTCTGCAATCTGAAATCCGCAATTGCGGGTTTCGGGTTGCGGGTTGTGGAATCGAAATTTCCCAAAAATTAACAAAGTCTTCCCTCAATCCGCAATTTCAGGTTGCGGGTTGACAAAGTTCGAAAAGAAAGAACAAATAGTTCCCGCAATCCGCAATTTGTGGTTTGTGGGTTTCGAGGTTTCGGATTTGCGGAAAGAAAATAACATTTATGAAAAACTGAAGGCTTTCCGCAAGTCAAGAAAACAATCAAAAACTTAGAAGATTTTCAAAGGAAAAATTATCATTACACAAACCAAAACCAAAAGTACGAGATTATACAAATAAGGTTTAAGAATCTCGTTTTGATAAGAAACTTATGCAAGGACCTTGGTATTTACAAAAATTGGTGCTCCCATGACCAAATGAAGCATGGGATCTATTGTACCTACAACAGGTAGTAGCTGATATTCCACCTAAGTTTGGGATGTTGTTGTCCAAGTCATGGACTGCAAAGTTGAATGGAACCATGCAAATGGACATGTCATATGCCACCATCCTTCTATTTGGGGAAAGTAGAAGGCTGCACAGGGAGCATAGCTTGTCATACATGGTAAGCGACAAGGATGTTCTTGATAACCATCCCATATTTCCCATAGACACGGATGTAGGCTCCTCAATTATTTGCTATGTTCTAAGTCCAAAGAAAGAAAGAATGGGGGCTTCCAGGTTACCTAAACCAGATGGTGAAGTTAATGATGGGAATGGGGTACAACACCTTAATAGCTCAGCTAGTACAGAGAATGATGGGCAGCAGATGGAAGAGGGCAGTAATGAGAAATCAGAGTTGGAGATAAAAGCCACGGTCACCCTCCAAAAGAAAGATCACTGGGTCATGAGATTCGATGGAGCTATAAATAAAGAAGGAGCTGGAGTAGGAGTATGGGTCATCCCTCGAGACGAAGGAAGTGCATATGCCAGATTCCATACTTTCAAGCTAATGTTTGAATTCTCAAATAACATGGCTGAATATGAAGCTCTACTATTGGGCTTAAATGTACACAAAGGCCTAAAATCAAGGTCTATGCAGATGCAAAGCTAATAATCCAGCAGGTGAATGGAAACTATGAGGCAAAACACCCCAGGTTAAGGGATTACAAAAATGTTGTGTGGGATTTGTTTGGCCATTTCTTCATGGAACATCATTTCTTTCATTCTTGGGGAGAAAAATGAAATAAGAGACATTCTAGCAAGTTCCTCTTGCAAGTTTCAACTCCCTTCCTACCTTGCTAGGACTCACATGTTAATGTAAGGCATAGTCCCTCTATCTTGGATAAAATGAGGCATTGGAAAATATTTGAAGATGACGAGCAGATAAAGAAATTTCTGCAGATGACTAGGGAATTTTCCAATGTCCAGATTGATCAGGAGAACTGTGAAGGGGAAGAGTGGTAGCCAGATCCACCAGATCTCAAAACTACTTTGGGAGGCAAAAAGATTTTGGAGCTGAAAAGCAACTACATACCCAAAAAGGATTGGTTCCACCCAAAAGAATGTTTGATGAAAATGATGTGGCTAACGATCACAAGGTGGCTCCAGACCCAAAAGAAATAGAAGACTGTAACATTGGGAGTGATGAAGAGCCCAAAATTGTCAAACTATCAAAATATTTGGCCCCAGGTACCAAAAAGGACTATATTGACTTAAAGATAGAGTTTTATGATGTGTTTGCATGGTGCTACAAAGAGATGGAAGAATTTGACACAACCATCATCCAGCATACCATACCAGTTAAGACAAGGTAGAAACCATTCAAGAAGAAACTGAGAAGGATGAACCCCAAGCTTCTCCCCCTAATAGAAAAAGAGGTAAAAAGGCTGTATGAGGCCAAAATCATAGTCTCTTTTAGGTTTTCGAAATGGGTGGCTAACATAGTCCTAGTAAGGAAAAATAATGGTGAGATCAGACTATGTATTGACTTCATAAATCTCAACAAGATGCAACTACCCCCTGCCCAAAATGGATCACATTTTGCAGAGTTGTAGGGGCAGCAAGAATGTCCATGCTAGATGGATTTTCAGGGTACAATCATATTAAGGTGTAGCCAGAAGATGAGAGCAAGACAGCCTTTACCACACCTTGGGGAACCTTCATGTATGCTAAGATTCCCTTTGGTCCATTGAATGCAGGAGCCACCTTCCAAAGAGATATGGAGATAGCCTTTGCGGGAGAGAAAGACAATTTTGTGGTTGTCTACATGGATGACACCACTGTATACTCTAATTCTGATGTAGAGCACCTAAATAATTTGCACCAAGTGTTCACCAAGTGCAGAAAATTTGGAATCTCCTTGAACCCTAAAAAGTCAAATTTTGCCATGCAAGAAGGAAATTTGTTGGGCCATGTAATATCTAAATATGGGATCAAAATTGACCCATACAGAATGGATGCAATACAAAATATTGAGCTCCCCAGGAGTAAAAAAGAAGTCCATTCCTTTCTAAGTATAGTGAATTTCATAAGGGGATTTATCCCCAATTTTGCAGAAATCATGAGGCCATTGATGTAACATCCCAAAATCCTTGTCTCTTTTAAAAGGAAATGGGGAGATTTTTTTGTTTGTTTGTTTTTAAATCAACATACTATCAATATCCATACAATCATCAATGCACCTACCAAGGCGAATGACATTTATACAATCGGATACATAGCCTTACTGCAATATGGAAAAGTCTTTCCAAGCATAGACGCATGCAAACCAAGTTTCTCTTTATAACATTAAAAAGCAGACTCTAAGTAGAAATTCACTTTTAACTTCGTGTACAAACTTGGGTAAGAAATACTACACAATTTCAAACTTGGCGCAATATAGAAGAACACTCCTTCTATATAATAATTTATCCCCATGACTCGATGTTATCTTTAACACAACACTCTTAACTAGAGTCAATTAACATCAGAAGCATGCCTATGCACCATAAGTCTGACATAGATAAAAACCAAGATATACGCCTATCTTTCCATATAATGACATGCAATACATTATATCAAATAACAAAAGATATATCATGGTGCGAATACATGTGGAGTAATGAATCAATTCAACACTCAATCACTCTTGGTAATTCTATCATTAAATACAATGGTGTAGGACATGCATTCATGTGCTAGATTCCATCTCATACAAAGATACTCATTCAATAAACTACATACTTAATCGACCTTTAGAAAGCTTGTCGACACATCATTAGTGCATAATGGGAACCTTTTAGAATACATGAGTATGCCAACCAAATAATATTCAACATCATGGTGTCGTAATTTCATTAATAAGAAATTCATCTAACCATGAGATGTAAATGCACCATAAATCTCATCATAAGTAAATGAATACAAAGTTATACACCAATATAACAATATTAGAACATGTAAAGTTCTTCTCTTACACCCAATGAATATTAAGTCAACCATAGATCATGTTGAAAGGTGAAATTCTAACCTTAAGAAGGTTATGTTAGGTTGTGTTGACGAGACTCCTTTTAAAACATTCACCAAATGCATATGAACATGTTATTTTCACACATATCCTTACATAGATCATTATCAAATGTAATATGATCTAAGGAAATGTCTCATTCATAGTCCACATAATATTTTACACATTTATTCCAATTCACAAGAAGCTTGTTCATTCTTCTATGCATTCACAATCACATGCTTTCCCATAAAATATAATGTCTAATATATGTCCTCACATAAATGACATGGAATGGTAAAACTCTAAGCAAGTGTACAATACTAAACTTCCCTAGGGTTAGCATCATATTGAAATCTCTTTTTCAAACAAATGCAGTCTCTTCCTTTTGGTCATATACCAATCAACTTTACATGAATACATGAGTAAGGAAACATGATAGACAGTACTATCAACTTATATTCATTGAATACAAATAGAGATACAATCAGACGAGCCAATATATATATATCATTGCGTATGATAACTTTACAAACATACTTTTCTTACCACCCTGATAGAGCTGAAGAAGGGTCATTCTTTATGTCATCTTATTCTTGTATTCATCATTCATACTTGCAACATGCATTAGTACAATAATATATAATCCAACAACTCTAGATGTCATTTCATTAATCAGGATACATCAAATTAAATCACAAAACATAATTATTTAATAAGGGAAAATATTGTGGGCAATGAAATGCTCCACCCAACCATAGGCTCTTCGATGACATATACTCAGTCCGTATGAAGGCCACCCCCGAGCTGGGCATGGTGATACACAACAAGGATATAGAGTCTCAAGTCTCGTCTCCCTAGAACTAATCACACACAACTATACAGGTTAATGCAGTACTCCTGCAAGTCAAAGGTAGTGCTCCTACCTAGACACTTCTCATGTCCTAATCTTGTGTATAACTGTGGTGTTGTTCTCGGTGGGCCCAAATATGTCTTCTAGACTTGACTGTCTATGCCCCACGGCATAAGCATGTGATAACCGACTTCCGTTCACAACAGTTGTACCATAAATAATATAACAAGTGCACTCGACAAGCCTTCCAAGCATTTCGACATGTACTCAAATCATTCCACATGCAACTAATGGATATCATATGATATAACATCATAAGTATATGTATGAACATAAACAATGCTGTCAACATGAAAAAATGCATTCGACAAGCCATCAAAACATAATGTGATGATAATATCATGACTATACATATAAAACATAGGAGGTACATTCGACATGTAACTGGTAGACATCGGGTAATACAAATAATATGAATCGATATATAAATCATGTCCAATGCATTCGGCATGCAACTTTTGGACCAAAGGTGATACCAACATTCGTCACCTCTATGTCAACAAAATCAATGCCTACGAAAAATCGATGCATTAAAAAATTTATGCAGCATGACCATGTATGGGATACATACAAACATATCTCAACTATATGTGTGCACCAAATTGTAACAAGATATAAATAACCTAGTCGTCTTATCCAATGTGTATAGCATATATCCATTGTATAAAGGATAACCAATCTAATACATGTATACTCAACCATTTTATACAATGTACCAAAAGCATAACCATTATGTTTAGGAAATATATATATATATATATATATATATATAGCCACCCAAATTTTACTATATATATATAACATCTGACCATTGTATAGCTCTATATATGTTCACCATTAAATATATATATATATATATAATCATCTTATACAATGTATATAAAACCTAAAAAAAATATTTGTACAATATATATAGGGCCTATCCCTTTTATACCATAAGTATATACCAAAACTGATCATGGCATAAATGTAACAAATTCATACACTATCTATATATATAACCATATATATATGTATAGTGTAACCACATTATGCCATATAATTGAAAATATGACCAAAGCATACAACCTTATATAAAACTATGAATTTCTTATGACCTTCATAATAAGTTTGAATGCATACCAAGGCATTCGACTTCAACACACCACAAACGAAGGCAGCATAAAAAAACCAAATCGAAGGTGTGTGCCTTGGTAGGCATGGTAAAACATGAAAATAACACACTGAGAAGTACCCTACCACTCCCAAGACTATGGGGACCGCATCGAAGCCTAACCTACAGATCGCACACTATCCCTATCACTACCCACATAGAGATAAGGCAACAAGTATGCCCAAAAGATAAACTGGAAACAAGAATATCACGCACAGTCCCCTACTTCCTTCCCCGCAGAGGTAGATTAGGGAAAACGTAGAGAAATAGGCAGTAACTAGTCCACTTGGCATGACGCTGAAGGCCTTCTTATGACATCGCAATTGTCTAGTGACAAGGTTAACGTAGAGAAGTGAAGGCTCTTCCAGCCTTTCACACAGGCAACCACAACTAGGAATGTATCCATGCAGAGGTGTGAAGGCTCTTCCATCCATTCACGTAGGCAACCACATGGGAGTTTTCAAAACTCAGACAATCCATGTTGTCTCTAGGGTTCATATAAACAGTAACAAAGCAATATAAAAGAGCATTATAGCGCCTCCATGCTTATCCACTTCCACGCAGGCCAAACAAGGCAAGGGAGAGTGACGGGGATAGGCAGTCAGCGATCATGCTCGTTTACATGCCCCATGCAGGTAATGAGTGACAAACATAGTTCATCAGCACCGAGGCGTTACAGAGCATCGTGCTCTCTCTCCAGTCTCTACGCAGTAGATAGAGTCACAAAAAAACAAAACATCATAGCCGGTTCAATTTAGAGCATCACGCTCTACACAGGAAACCAAGTAACAACGGTATAAAAAATTTGAATGGGCCTCAGAGATTCACCTTAATGGTGTGTTTGGGAAAACAACTGTGTAAGGATTATATGAATTCCAAATGGGTCACATGGCTATGTCCTCTCCATTAATCATGCAGGCATAAACCACTAAATAACTAAAGAATGCTCTGCAATAAGTTATTTCAGGAATAAGAAAAATACCAACTTCAAAAAGAGAATAGAATCGAGCAAGCACAGGCCCGCGGGCTTCAGGCGGCTGCACTTGACCACGATAAGCCTCTTCATAGCAAATAAAAACAAGCTTTAACTACCAGCAAATGAAAAGGATATTCATTCCCGTTGATGCAACCACACGAAAAGTTCTATGAGGGAAGCCTCCAGAAACAATGCTTTTATTTTGCCCCAAATGATGGCAGCGCTCTCTCCTTATCAATGTGAAGACCAGCAGGTGAAGGAGCCGCCTCCAAAAACTAGGCCAATGAGAGAGAAAACAAAAATTATATATATCTCACATATATTATCCCTTTTCTCATAAAATATATGAATAACATTAAATACGAAACCAGAAAGTAAAGTATTATTTTCCAATGTTTTTCGATCATTGATAGAGAGGCCAACGCTAGGTTAGCATAACCTAGCTGCTCCTCCAAAAGGTCTTCCTACCAAGTAAAATGCTTATTTTATTTTTCTTAAAAAAAACACCTTCAAATGAGAAAATAATGGTATATAGCATTTAACATCAACAAGTAGTACTAATGTAATGATTTAATTACAAAACATTGGCATTAAAGTAATTCCCCAATGTGTGTGTATATATATATATATTTAAAATATTTATTAGCCAACATATATATAAGTATATATATATGTATAACATAAGATCTATGTAATTATAAAAACATAATCATAAAATTATGATATATCCATCTTTACAATTATAAAGGCCTACTCCTCTAAAATATATGATCATGAAAATATAATATGGGCCATAAATACTAATGAAATTCACAATTATATAATACACATTTGAATTTAAAACAATGTGCACACAATAGTATTGTTTGGAATATGGTTCATGCTTATGGCTTTGTAATCATATAGATAAAATATAGGCTCTTCCACTTAGATATAGACGAGCATAATCCTACCAACAACATATGCCAAACACAAATTAACTTAACTCGACTTCAAAAGCTAAACCAAGCCAAAGACCACTTCGACGTTTACGACTTTAGGACTCTCCGCCTTGCGGTTCACCATGCCCTTTTTACACCCTAGGTTGCACTGCAGGGATTAGTTTAGGTTCTAGGTATGTCGTCATGCAAGATAAACAAAATTGAGTAATACAAACTTTTTACCCGAGATGGAGACATGACAAATTACCTGCATGCTTAAGAAAGACAATCAGGTTAGGTGGACTACTGAGGCTATGCAAGAGTTTGAAGATATAAAAAGAGCAATTGTTGAAGACCCTGTACTGATCATCCCACATCTCGACAAGAAATTCCTTATGTTCTTTTTTTCCTCGGAGCATTCCATAGCAAGTGTGCTTTTACAAAAAAAATAGGAAGGAGATGAGTAACTCATAGCTTTCTTTAGCAGGGATCTCATAGATGTTGAGCTCAAGTACAACATTATGGAGAAGCAAGCCTATTCCATGATAAAAACTCTGAAGGATTTTGGGGTTTATGTCCTACATTCCAATATTGTAGCTTATGTTCCTAATGCTGCTGTGAAAGATATATTAACACAACCTAATCCAAAAGGTAGAAGGGCAAAGTGGATAGCTACGCTATTGGAATATGACCTGGAAATCAAACCTACAAAGCTTATTAAATGGAAAGGCTTGGACAAACTCGTGGTTGATTCAAATTGGGATTCAATGAGTATGAACCTGCTGTCACACGTACAAGGAGAAACTTCACAAGATCCACTACCCCAGGTATCAGACAGATTCTTGTCCTTTCCTTGGTATTCTGATGTTGTACATGTTTTGCAGAACATGCAAGAACCCCCTGAGATGGGAAAAAGCAAAGCTAGATCCACTAAGAAGAAGGCTGCAAAGTATTGCATACTGAGTGGTTGTCTTTATTGGAAATACCTTGGGGGTGTCCTCTTGAATTGCATAGTGGAAGATGAGTCCAAAGAAAAATTGAAAGAGTTTCACAAAGGAGTATGTGGAGGGCATCATTATTGGAAAGCCACTATTAACAAAATTATGAGTGTAGGGTTCTATTGGCCTACTATGTTCAAGGAGCCGTATAAGGAAATAGCCAGCTTCCATGAATGCCAAGTCTTTGAAGGAAAGGGGAAGATCTTGTCATTTCCTCTGAAACAAATATCAGTGGAAGCCCCTTTCTAGTAGTGGGGGCTTGAATTCATTGGTGAAATCTTCCCCAATTCCTTTGGGCAGCAGAGGTGGATACTGATTGGCATTGATTATTTCACCAAATGGATCAAAGCAGTACCTACCAGACAAGCCACAGATACAGTCATCATCAATTTTCTGGAGGAGAATATTATGTCTAGGTTTGGGTGTCCTGTTGAGATAATCATTGATAATGCACAGGCTTTCAAATCCAAAAAGATGGTCAAATTCTGTGACAAGTTACACATCAAATTAGGCCATTCTACTGCTTACTACCCCCAGGGAAATGGATTGGCAGAATCCTTGAACAAAAGTCTGGTGAGGATAATCAAGAAGCTGCTGCAAGAAAATAAAAGGGCTTGGCACACCCAACTGACCCTCGCCCCGTGGGTTGATGGGATCACCTCTAAAAGGTCCATTGGAACTTCTCCATTTAAATTAATATATGGAACAGAGGTAATATTCCCTGATTCCCTCAGAGGGCCCGCAATGAGATTGCTACAGGAGAAAGAAGAAGAGCTAAACCTTGAGCTGAGGAGAGCTAATCAGTTGGTGGAAGTGCAAAAAAATAGAGAAGGGGTACATGGTGAATCCATGAAAGCTCAGAACTAGATCAAGAAGACGTTTGACATAAATACCAAGGTAGATGATTTCCAAGTGGGAGATCTCGTATTAAAATGGGATGCTAGAAGAGAAGACCAGGCCCAAAAGTTTGATAACCTTTGGCAGGGACCCTATATAATCATTGCCTATCATGGGAATAATGTTGTCTTCCTACAGGACAAAGATGATGAACTAGTTGGAAAGGGATCCGTCAATGGGCTGTTCTTGAAGCATTATTTTAGGTGAAAAGCAAGTCCGCCGACCCACTGCCCATTGTGTATTGTTGTTTTTAAGTTTCAGTAAGCCGTGTCTCAATTTTGTGATATGAAGAAAGAAAGAAAAAGAAGGGAATAAGGACCACTAGTCTACATGTTCTTGCTACCTCACAGGAAGGATAGAATTCCCGGTTGGACACGATGTTAAGACTTATTATGGTTTCCACCAGGGAAGGTGAAGGAAAGCCCCCACCCAAAGCCCCGAGTTCATCCACCGCACGGTTGCACCAAAGGAAGAATCAATAAACCCAAAAATAACTTAGTGTCAAGCAAATCCAAGCTAAATGGTCAAGCCATAGCAAGGAAATGAGAAAAAATAGCAATATGGGCTTCTTCCGCAGCAAAAAGATATTCAACGGCCAAAATTGAGTGGTGGGATCAGATCTATGGTTGAAAATGTGTTCCGCAAGCCAGTTTCTGAGTTCCGCATCCGTATTGCTGATTACGGAAATAAATTTCCCAAAGAACGCAAAGATAACTTTTTGCACAATGATAGTTTTCCAAAGGGAGAAAAAGTAAAGTTCCCACATCCCACATTCCGCATTGCGGAAAGATCATTTTCCAGGAACTCAAAAAGTAAGTCCACATCCCGCATCGCGCATTGCGGATTGCAGAGAGGTAATTTTCTAGCAATCATAAAATCAAGTTTCTGAATCCCGCATCCCGCATTGCTAATTGCTGGTTTTGTAAGGGTCATTTCAGGAAGAAAATTGCAGATCGAGGAAGATTTGTAGAGAAAATCACAGTCGCAGGGAAGGAATATTTTCACAGAGAAATGGTGTGTTTGAGAACAACGAAGGGGTCTACTTCCGTTACCTTTTGTAATCTACCTAAAATGGCCCAATACGAAGGACTAGCAGGTGGCTTCCATGGCCCAATGGTGTGCTTCGAGCACAAGCAATTCCTCTCCTCCACGCATGACAGAATTGGAGGCTGTTGATTCAGGAAGTTCAGCTCGAATGGCCTCATCATTACTAGTTTGAGTTACTCTGATTCAGTTAGGATATTTTTATATTTTGTAAGTCTATAAAGGTAGGTTCTGAAGAGAACCAAAGGGTTGGATGTTTTTTTTTTCAGAGATATTATTGGTCTGCGCTTGTATTAAACTCGGCTTCTTAATCAAATGAGCAGACTCGATTCTGGAGCTTGAGATTCTTGTGATGTGTGTTCTGATGTCTGTTATTTCATGTGTATGTGTTCTTGATTTGTATTCCCATTAATTGTTTACTTCTGTAGTACCTAAAGATCAAGATTTCATCATCTGGAATTCATGCCCAGATGCTCCAGATGTATATGACTAGGTATTCCTCCCTTTGCCTCTTGAAGTCGGAGGTTATAATTCATTTGCAAATGCTCTGAACTTGTGACGGAACTTGTCTCCTATTTCTGCCTTCACCCATTGATCATTTAGACTTGAAAGAATCACATCTACCATGCCTCTTGCCTCTGCAGACGTGGTCTGAGTTTGTCATTTGTGACAGGAAACCCACTGAACTTGACTCCATGCCCAACTGTCCTCTTATTCTTAACTTCAACCAACTGAAAACACTCATTTAATTCATTGTTCGAAGGTCTAGCCACCACTTTTATCAAAATCCCATCCCATCCATGCTATTATCCCGTTGCTAGAAGCACTAAAGGGAGATCCCTCCCTATGGTTGGAAAGACTAGTTTCCATCTACTAAAAATTGGTTTGCAATAGTTACTACATGATCTTTCCTGCCACAACCGTAGAAAATCTTCGGTAATAACACACTACTTAGTTAATCCGATTCTTCAACGAATCCTCTCCCACTATCTCTCTGTTACTCCAAGTCGCGGTAATATTCGACCGATCCTACAGTCGAATGGTAATATAACACCAAACTATTATTTTAATCAAATATGTGTGACTCGAGTAGTCTCGGTTGACTGATGTTGATAGTGAACAATATTTTTAAAAAATAGCACACTTACGTATATATATACTTTTTTTTTCCAATTATGAGTGGTGTATGGAGCATGGCATAGCAGTCAATTTAGAGAGAATGATGTCTATTTACATTTTGGATTTGATCAATGGATAAACATCGTATGTCTTATGGGTGAAATGTATTCTGCGCTGGAAATGATGACACTCTTTTTTATATAATTGTGAAGATCAATACATATTTTATGCATGCCGAATATACATACATTCACATATTTGGTATGTTAGGGAAATTTTGAAGATACATGTATGGTGACTTATAAGTATCTTATTTCCATGGAAACATAATTACGAATTAGACATTTTTGAAAGATTAATTATAAATTTATGGACTAAAGCATGAGCCATATTGGGAAGTTTAATTATGAGTATTTTAATTGCGTTGAAAAGTATTGCTCTCTATATCTATCAACATGTAATGCAAAGATGGTGTTTTAGGACTTTGGAAGGTTGTATTTTTAATATTTTATAAGAAATGGAAATTATGATAAATTAAATATGGGAAGGAAATAGGAGTTAAATTTTTTATATTTTCTATTTTGGTAAGCCATTTATGCTTATAAAAGTTGTGAAATGAAAAAAATTGGATAATTAAGTATTGAATAGTTGACTTAGTTATGTGTATTTGGAAAATAAGCTATTTATATTAAAGTATCTTTTGGAAAATAAGCTCATTGTATATTCTTTATTGATTATAAAAAAATTGAAAGATTAGCTTATGGTTGAAAATTTACAAAAAAAATTAAAATGTTATAAAAACTTTTCTTTTATTTTACAATATTTATCATATTGAAGTGGTTAAAATGAGACAACGCTTTATTTATTCTATTTATACAATTGGTAAGAGTTAACAATTCTAGAGTAAAAGGGAAAGCTTATAAATCTATAAAATGCACATGTAAGTTGAAATCTTTTAGAGTGAGTAGATTTCATTAAATAATTATGTAAATATTGATTTGGCAATAAAAATGTAGTATGTCTTGTATAAATCTTATTATATATTGCAAAAATATAAATATTAAGTTTGTGTGTTGGATTCAATCATTATAAATAAGATCCTATTTGAATGGAATTATATTGATTAATAAATAGATATTATAGAGAGTAATATAAGTACAATAATGATAGGATGACATTTACGAACCATCATCACTCATTTTTTAGTGCTTATAATGCTTGAGTAAAAAAACGCTATGTCTATATTATGTGAAAGAAAGATTAATTAGTAAAAACAACAAAGCAAATTGTATTTAAAATTTTGTTGATCCTGTTGATCCTGTGACCTCCTTCCAGGATCTATAATTGATTCGTCCTCCATTTTGTTAGTTGCGTGCGACCGGGATAAAAATTATATATAGTAAAAGAACTTAGTGTAACTATTTTTTTCTTTCCCCGTCCGTAGGTTTGGTGTATGGTTTTGTGTTATCATTAAATCAAAGGATGTTATCAGTAAAAATGCTTATGTATGTGATGGTCATGATATGGATCAAGAGTTTTAAATAAAATAAAAATTAAATTACTCGGATCAAGAGGTTAAATTGAATCCAAAACTAGCATATTGAGTTTGGTGGTTAAATTGAATCCAAAACTAGCATATTGAGTTTGGTAGTTAAATTGAATCCAAAACTAGCATGTTGAAGTCTAAGTTATACTATCAACATTTATCTCTTACTTTTAAGTATAACCATTTACAAAGAGGGAGAGTTTATAAGAATCTATATTTTCCTTTGTCGATATATATTGTGTCTTATGAGTGTCAACGCATCCATATGTTTATTATATTGGAAAATTCCTAATATATATATTATGCAACGTTTAAATCGTCACAACTAGCCCATGAACTATTTGAAGAGAAAAATACTTTAATTCATATTTAAATTAATATTTATTATATTGGAAATTTTTTAATATATATACAACGTTTAAATTATCATGACTAGTCCATGAACTATTTGAATAAAATTAGCGTAGATCCATTTCAAATCCAGATTTATCAAGCACCGAGAGGGATCCAATTTCTTGAGGTGTAATTTTTTTTGTTTTATCTTAATTTTTTTTACACATTAAGAAAAAAAATTACCCCTCAAGAAATTGGATCCCTCTCTTTTAATTTTATAATTATTTTATTTTTTATTTTTGATAAGTTATGAGCGAACATGAAATTTTTAATTACTTCTGATTTTTTATAAGTTATGAGCCGACATGGAAACGTAACGTGACAAATGTGACAAACATTACAACATCTCCCCCATACTGGGAGGTAACATAACGTGACAAACGTTACAACATCACTCCCATACTGGGTTGTAACGTAACGTGACAAACGTGACAAATGTGACATGTGACATGTGACATCCGTTATAGGATCTCCCCCATACTATTACTTTTGAAAATGCTACATGTGACATGTGACATCCGTTACAGGATCTCCCCCATACTGGGTTGTAAGCACCTCGTTTACACTCGGTGCAATTAGTACAAAATGTATTTAGAAAATGTCATATATAAATATCTTATATAATCCTATCACCTATACATATAATGGATTTTACAATGTAAACTTAAAAACGAAAGCATAAGAATATTATTATCATATATATATATAAAGGGGAGACATGATTAAAACCATTAAAAGTTCATACATAGTAAGAATATATATATATATATATATATATATGAATGAGAATGTGAAATCTTTAAGAATTTTTTGCATTCAAAACTTTACAATAGGATATTGTGGGAACTTGCCTTTTATAATTAATATTCCCTAGTGATAGTAATTCCGTGTAATGTAATATCATTCTTACGGTATATTATGATGTTGTAAGGGTAAAAAGGGATGTATACATGTATTTACAAAAATCCCCATAATAGTATATAGGATCTTAATATAGAGTGGTGACCTTAAGCTTTGATGATTATAGGAAGGAAAATTTAGGAGTAATGACTTATTGTACTTTATATAAATTTCAAGCATAATTGATAAAGTATATAACTGAGGATAGTATATGCATGCAAAAAACATTCATATCAATGGGGATGTTATGTATTTTCTTTTAGTACCAAAGAAGTTTGTTACCCTCATTAACGCTAAATAAAAGTTTTAAAATTTTCAAAATATTTGGTATAATTTGGGGTTGTTACACAGCCCATAAGACCACCTTTAAATTGATGAAAGTTCTCAAGGGAGAGTTATGTGTTCAACAAAATTTTGTTGAAATCTTTCATCTCCATGGTTTAATAATGGGACATAGGGGTTAAAGTGTCACATATCTAAATTTCTATGCTCAAATATATTAAAAAATATTCATAGACATTCCTTATCATGGGTTTAACAAGTAATAACTTAGATCCATTTACTCCAATCAGCTACAATGCCATTAATGTAAAATTCCAAAATAAAACTTACTTGAAAAGTCTGAAATGGGAAGGTGGAAAACACTGGAGAAATGCCAGCTCCTCCCAACCATAGAAGACAAGGTGGCCAAAATGCGTTCCTAGCTTCAACCCTGAGCTGGATCACCACTTTCAATACTAGTGGAATAGCATCGACTACAACGCAACACTCCACCAAGGAGTCTGTAATAGTCTAATAAGATGGAATTATGAATCCGAGAGAATACTCAACATAATCTCGGCAGCATAATAATTCTCTCATGCAAAACATGGCATCCCATGCTATCTCAGTTCATCTCTTTATATTTTTTGCCCAGGTCTTGTGCCATCATCAATCAAATCTCAAGCAATCATGGGATCCCTACATTAGTGGATCTTGTTGGAGTGTTGATATTTCAGCCTGGATTTGATTGATATTCAGAATCGATGTGTTATCCCTTGTCCATGGTTTTAAGTAGTGTCCCCTCTTTTCACTGATCATTCCCAGTGTTCCTTTCCTTTTATTGAAATAAAATAGTAATTTCTGGTGCACATTATTCTCTCACATAACTGTGAGTTACAAGTTTTGAGTTTTCATAACTCTTTCTCAAAAATAATTATTTTGTGAGTAAAATCATTTACTTGGAAATAAAATAATAAAAATGCTTTTGTGGGGGTGTTACATTCCCTCCCCCCTATTTTTGACACTGTCATCGATGTTTCTTTATTCAAATCTCCCTTTCTCTTGCTAAAACGATGAAGGATATGACTCTTGCATACGATAATCTAGCTCCCATGTAGCCTTTTCAAGGCTAAAAGAGCCTCCATTACACTTTAATTGGAGCCATTTATTTGTTATGCAACATTAGTTCCTTCTTCTCGAGGGTGTGCAAGGCTCATTTTTTTTATTTTTTCTCGGGCTCTACCTGAATCACGCCCCAAGCAATGACATGAGTAGCATAATGTAAGTAATGTTCATCATAAACAAAATCTGACAATTTTACAGAAGGAGGAAGTGCAAACTAGCTACTAAGACATTTCATATCACAAGACGTGTAGTTTGATTCCAACAACCTTATCAAGAAATTTTTGAAGACACTTGCACTTTAATCTTGAAAACTATTGTGTTAATGGATTGTTAACCACTTGATTCTTGACCACCTCATCGGCCTACACCATTAGATAATATCATGCTAAGTATCCACATTTCATTCATCTAAGATTAGTTAGTACACCAATAATTGTGTAATATATATATGTGTGTGTGTGTGTGTGTGTGTGTGTGTGTGTGTGTGCATGTATATTCACATCTTCAACAAAACTAAACAAGCTTTAATTAATTCCTTCTTAATAAATACACAATTGATATTGAGATCTTATCTATTTTTCTACAATAATGTTTCAAAATAACAATTTATAATTATGACTACTTTAATTATAAAATAACTAATTTAATAAAACAATCCATAAGCTTGAACATATTTCATTTCCTAAAGTAGAGAGTGGAATCTTACCAAACTCTATGAAATCTTTAAGAAGTATTTACTGATTTTGAAAGCCCTTTTGCAACTGAAAATGTGATTGCATCTTTTAGATCTTCACTTTCAATCATCTTTTGATTCTCTGAAGTTCCCACCTATTGTTATGGTTCTTCTCCCTTTTATACTTGCGCGTTTTACAACCTATGCAAGGTCTTGCAATATTTCAAGGATAACTTACACATAACATTTTTTTCAATAAGGATATACGTAATAATTTCTTTTGTAACATAGTATTGTTGCTTCTCTTAAATTTTCAAGTCTTTTTCATCGATACTTTTTCTTCTATCACCATAAGACAATACAAAACAATATACATTAATGAAAGGAATGCATAGATACAACTTTAATTGATTTATCCTCTATAGGACCACCCTTCATTTTCACTTTCAGATGACAATCCTCTTGGTTAGTCCATAACTGGATACAGACATCACCTTCATTCATTGGTTAATAGAATTATATTAGATAATTTTGGTCAACTGTAATTTCCGTTTTTTAATTTTTATAAAAATGCCCAATTGTCCAATTTTTCCCCAATTTCAACCTTTGACTAGTTTTGTTGTTCTGGCATCCAAATTAACCCAAATGCTCCCAGATATTCTGTAAGGGTATATGAATGATATTTATACTTGAATATTAGGTTCGGGGATGATCTGTAACCCTCAAAAGACTTCTACAAACTTGATTTATATTCTGGTCAATGTATGGAATTTTAACTAGTAATGTGTGCATCAAATCCCCCTGGGTAACACTGGAAATGGCCTCCCAAATGCTTCCAAAATCCCTTGAATTTAAGAGTAGAGGAATGGAATTTATTAAGGATTCTATTAATGTCTCATGTGTACCATTAATTGATTATTATATCTTTTCCAACCCTTTCCCATTCAGCTACAAAAATCACCCATTCGACCCTTGGGGAAATGGCACTATTTCTTCTCCCAATGAAATTAAACTGAGTAAAAATACTTCAAATGCTCAAGTAAAGTACATGAAACTTGTAAAATACATCCATGGTAGTCTATTAATCACAAATTTATCATAGAATCATCCATTCATTCGAAATCGTCAACATTATAATGATATACATCAATGTAGTGGGGAAATGGACATTGTTTGCTCATTAATCAACATTTTTGCATACAATTAGTGGGTATTTCGACCTGAGAATTTTTGAATATGAAGAACAGAGGATATGAAGCTATTAAAATTATAAATACATCATATGAATCTCTCCCAATGAGTACAAGAGCTCACCAAAAATGCCCTCCCTCAAGGAGCATGAATATGCCTTCAAAACTGCAAATGGTTGAGAGATGGTGTTGCACTAAACAAAACCACGAGCTTCCCTGTAGCTGATACCTACAAATAAAACTCCATTAAAGCTCCATGAAATACCTGAGTGGCCTCTCCAAGCACCAACTTGGATGGGAATCTTTCACCCTCGACTTTCGCTAAGGCAAGAAACTAGTCATCCATTAGCTCTCTCTTCACAAATGCAATTTTCTCAAATGATCAAAAACTATTCCCTTGGTTTATCCATGTATTTTATAAAAATCCTTAGCATTCTAAGGTTCCCAATCCATCCATAAACTCAATACAATTTGAATTAGGGTAAGGGATGAATATTTTCCATGCGTCTCACCTTTCCTAGCCTTCCACCTTCCACCAATTCGAGTGGGGGTCTCTTTGGCTTCTCCAACTCCCATGAGCACCCTCTTCGAGCCTATTTTTGGGGCTGACATGTCATAATGGTCATATTTCAGAGGTAAGATATTTAATTTTTCATAGATGTCATAGGTGCTCCATCATTGTTGTCGTAGAGGCTAGGGAATCTAGCCCAAGTGTCTACAAGCTTCCAATTTGACTCTTCTTCTTCCATGGAGGTTACCAATCCATCCCAATTCTACCTAAGATGCTCAATGCCCTGTGTATGACTTACCAACTCACCCAAGAATTTTCACCTTCTCATGAATTCGAATTGGTAAGAGAAAGATGTCATGTGTCCTTGAAAAATCAAGCTAGTGTGGGCCCCACATCCTCCATATGTCTTCAAAACAACTTGCCACCTAGAATTTCTATTGAATTTATTTATTCAACTTATGTATTAAATAATTGAACTCTTCTATTGTCTAAACATCATTTATTAGCTTTCCTATTTCAATTCCAAATGTGCCCATCCAACCTAAGAAACTAGTAGGATTGATGGGATTGTCTTACTATACAATTATTGGAATGGGGACATTACAATCCTCCCCACCCAAGATTGCTTTCCCTCAAGCAATCTCAATTTACCATGCTGCAAACTTGTTTCTCCTCTATCATGTGGCATTCTATGAGAAATGTCTCCCAAAACCTTCTATTACGGTGCTTCATGTTGTGGGAAGAAACTACCTGATTCAGTTAGGTGTGTTTCCCTCTCACAACCCTTAGTACTCCTTTTGAATCTTGGAATTTCATTTCAGGAATT
Source organism: Larix kaempferi (assembly GCA_027924585.1). Taxonomy (NCBI): domain Eukaryota; kingdom Viridiplantae; phylum Streptophyta; class Pinopsida; order Pinales; family Pinaceae; genus Larix; species Larix kaempferi. The sequence continues at coordinate 22,258,388 of BSBM01001022.1, forward strand.
TGATAATTTACTGTATGCTCTCCTATTGAATACTTCCATTGCACTCCCAAAACCACATTAGTATCACCAACATCAACCACATAAAAACTATCAACAAAAGTATAGTTACCTACGGTGACTTACAGCTGTGGAATCCATGTTTTGCACTCCATTATGTTGTGACTGGGAATGACAACTGTGAATCCATTGAATGGTTTAGAAGGTATCTTCCTCCTCTCCACCATGTCTGCATCAATGAATTTGTGTGTGGCTCCTCCATCTACCAAAACTTAATTTCTTTGTCCTAGTACCACACCCTTGCATCGAATTGTGTGATATCGAGGTACTGCTGAAAGTAATGCCATTCTCACTTTGGTGGGTGAGGGATGCTTCACCTCTTGTTTCCCTTCTTATAGTGTAGTATATCCCTCTTCTTAGGATCAAGTATGTCCTTCTTCCTCCATGCCCCCTTCATATCCCTCATCACAAAATACTTCAATGAATTGGCCCTTTCCCTTAGCATATTTATGTCCTGGTGCCCACGGTTAGAAGCATGCGTAACACAATTTCTTCCTTCTGAGATCTTCCCTGCTTAGTTCCTCTTTCTTATCCTTCCCATATTCATCTTCTTTCCATGGCTTCTTATCGGGTGCATCTCTTTTCCAAGGTTTATTTTCAATTCTAAAGTCAGGCTTGGGAGGAAATCTCATTCTAGGAAGCACATTTTGGAGATCCCTAGTCAAGCTCATTGCATCTCTTAATGTAGTTGGCTTGTGGGATTTGACCAAACCTCTTAAGGGTTCAACCAAAACTTTAGTGAATAGCAATACCAACCTTCCCATAGATACATCCGCCACCTTGACTGATAATTTTTGAAAGTCCAACATATATTCAGTAGGGATTACAGTTTGCTTCAATTGAGCTAGTTCTTTGAAAGACAATTCTGGATATTTTTGTTCAAACCTCTCTAGTACCCTGTCAACAAACTCTCCATATGTTTTAACCTGATCAGGAGCCAAAGTTCTTAGGCCATGAAACCAACATTCATTAGCATCTCCTTTCAAGCGCAAAATAGCAATTTTTAATGCATCCTCTTCCAACATAGGATTTAGCTGAAAATACACATCTAATTTTTGCACCCAAGTATTAGCAGAATTTTGAGAGGAACCATCAAAAGTAGGAACTGGCATTTTATTAATAGCACCATTTAATTCTCTATTTTAGAATGGAGTCTTATGGTCCTCCTTACTTTTCATTTTATACATACCATCAATGTATTGACCAAACGTTAGGCCTCTTTTACATTCTTCACTCAACCCATTCCATTCGCTTGCTAGTTTACTATTATCCAACTGGACATCAGGCTCCTTTGGGTGTGAGGACTTTAGGTGCAGTATTCCTTTGTGTGATTTGAAATTCATCAGGTCTATTATGGGGTGCTGTACTTGAGAAAAAATGCTCACCCGTGTTCTTCTTTTCTCCTGACTGTGAACCATTGTGATCTCTTGTCATTCCCTTGCTTGCAAGTTGGCTACCCAACAATTCCAATCCTTTCATCAATTGTCTACTCATCTCTTCCATACTCATGGTAATCCCTTTCATACCCATGGTAATCCCATCAAAACATGGTTTTAAGGTTTCAACAAGTTTCTCCTTATGTGTTAAGCTTTCATCGTCCTCTCTACGCATGATTTTAAAAAAAGGCTATTTTTCTTCTACTACTTCTTCTTCAACAAAAACCTCTTCAACTACTAGTTCAAAGGGTGGTGGTTTATTATTTTGACTTATTTTTAAGACCATCAGGTGCCAATAACATGCTCTGATACCACTTGTAATGTCCCTTTTTTCAATTTTTATAAAAATTCCCAATTTTCCAATTTTTCCCCAATTTTGACCTTTGACTAGTTTTGTTGTTTCGGCCTCCAAATTAACCCAAATGATCCTAAATATTCTGTAAGGGTATATGAATAATATTTAGACTTGAATATTAGGTTCATAAATGATCTATAACCCTCAAAAGTCTTCTTCAAACTTGATTTATATTCTGGTCAATGTATGGGATTTTAACTAGTAATTGGTGCATCAAATCCCCACTGGGTAACACTGAAAATGGCCTCCCAAATGCTTCCAAAATCCCTCGAATTTCATAACCAAGGTATGGAATGTATTAAGGATGTTATTAAGGTCTCCTGTGCACAATTAATTGATTATTATATCTGTTCCAACCCTCTCCCATTCAGCCGCAAAAATCACCCATTCGACCCTTGGGGAAATGGCAATATTTCTTCTCCCAATGCAATTAAACTGATTAAAAATACTTCAAATGCTCAAGTACAGTACATGAAACTTGTAAAATACATCCATGAAATTCTATTAATCACAAATGTATCATAGAATCATCCATTCATTTGAAATCATCAACATTATAATGATATACATCAATGTAGTGGGGAAATGGACATTGTTTGCTCATTAATCAATATTTTTTCATACAATCAGTGGGAATTTTGACATGAGAATTTTTGAATATGAATAAAAATGGATATGAATCTATTACAATCATAAATACATCTTATGAATCTCTCCCAGTGAGTACAAGAGCTCACCAAAAATGCCCTCCCTCAAAGAGCATGAATAGGCCTTCAAAACTGGAAATGGTTGAGAGATGGTGCTGCACTAAAAAAAACCACGAGCTTCCCTGTAGCTGATACCTACAAATAAAACTCCATTAAATCTCCTTGAAATATCTGAGTGGCCTCTCCAAACACCAACTTGGATGGGAATCTTTCACCCTCGAAATTGGCTAAGGCAAGAAAGTAGTCATCCACTAGCTCTCTCTTCACAAATGCAATTTTCTCAAATGATCAAAAGATATTCTCTTCATTTATCCCTATATTTTATAAACATACTTAGCATTATAAGGTTCCCAGTCGATCCATAAAATCAATCCAATTCGAATTAGGGTAAGGGATGATGATTTTCCATGTGTCTCACCTTTCCTAGCGTTCCACCTTCCACCAATTCGAGTGGGGGTCTCTTAGGATTCTCCAAATCCCATGAGCGCCCTCTTGGAGTCTATTTTTGGGGATGACATGTCATAATGGTCAGATGTCAGAGGTCAGATCTGCAATTTTTCATAGATGTCATAGATGCTCCATCATTGTTGTCATCGAGGCTAGGGAATCTACCCCAAGTGTCCACAAGCTTCCAATTTGACTCTTCTTCTTCCATGGAGGTTACCAATCTATCCCAATTCGACCTAATATGGTCAATGCCATGTGTATGACTTACCAACTCAACCAAGAATGTTCACATTCTCATGAATTCGAATTGGTAAGAGAGAGATGCCATGTGTCATTGAAAAATCAAGCTAGTGTGGGTCCCACATCCTCCATATGTATTCAAAACCACTTGCCACCTAGAATTTCTCTTGAATTTATTTATTAAACTTATTTATTAAATACTTGAACCTTTCTAATGTATAAACATCATTTATTAGCTTTTTTATTGGAATTCCAAATGTGCCCATCCAACCAAGGAAACTAGTAGGATTGATGGGATTGCCTTACTATGCAATTATTGGAATGCGGATATTACATCAACCAACCCAAAACTTCACATTAACCCTCACTATTGCTTGTATTCCGCATCACCTGTGGAAGTATTACTTTTGTTTTCACTCAAGCACACTTTGCTTGAGTCCAGGGAAATTACATTATTTCCCACTCAAGCTCACTTGCTTGTATCCAAGAAAAATTCTTTATTTTCCACTCAAGCTCACTTGCTTGAGTGCAAGAAAAATTCTTTCTTTTTCACTCAAGCTCACTTTCTTGAGTCTAGGAAAATTACTTATGTATGCGTTGGGCCGCATCATCAATTTTTCCACTTGGTGCTTTTCCTTTTCGATATTATAGTAGTCATGACCTTATTATTTAGTAGTCACTATCAATCATAGAATTCAACTACTTGCGACACATTATAAGTTTAGTTATTATCATGGCTTCATTATTTATTGCCACCACTAAGTTCTCTTTATATAAATATGTCATAACTTAACCTATAGTTAGTCGCAAAATCATATTGTTATCATATCAAACAATAGTTCAGTTATTAACTAAATCAATTTTTGATCAATTTCCAATCATCTAGATACCAATAATTATTGCATTTCTCAGGATTTAGTATCTAACGATATCATTACTATATATATATATATATATATATATGTATATCCATTCTTGAACTTTGATTGTAATTAAAGTTCAAACGATATTGTGATTTCTAATCATCATAATCCTTACATATCATGTAATGAACTAATATCCCTTCAACCTGTTTTGTGCATGCATATCATTTCATATTTATTCCACTTGCCTAATTTTTACATAATAGTATTACAAGACTATGGTACCTATCAATCAAACACTTTTACCTACAATCGCATGTGAAGAAATGGAAGTGTTCCTTCTTAGCATTGAAAGTTAAGGAGACACTTCTTCCACAATCGATTATGTTAGCTACAATAATCATTTGACATAAACATTTACAATGATTATGCAATAAAGATAATGTTTTGTGATAATAAACTTATCTTCATCAAGCATAGAAAAATAATATAAAGTTGTGTATATTCATACTTAAATTGTTCTAGATTAAATAGTATAAATCATGTGCTATAGTAATATATCTTTACAAAAGTAACAAACCCTTCTAGTTATGCAATACATTCATTATAGGGTAACTAAATATATCAAATAGTATAAATTTTATATACCCTTTCTAATAGTAATATCATATGTACAATTAGCTCCATACTTTCACGAAAATACATCAAGATATCGTAACATGATATGTTAACATTAGATCACATAGGTGAATGCAGGTACAAACTTTTGATAGAAGAAACATAATTTTTTAGTACAACAAGAATCAACTCAACAAATTACATGTGATTTTACCATATCCAAAAGATCATACTCTTGTTTTGTTCATCATTCAATATCCTTAATCCTTAATCATAAATTAGGCCTTTTGACATGAACAAATCCATAATACTAATTTTCATGAAAGGAAAATTCACTACTTTATAATATAAGATGTATCATCCTTTATCTAACATTAAACTATCGTTCCTTTGTTTTAAACATCCAAAGGTCTCTTATCGAAGAACCTCCTTAATTTATAGTCACTACACGTTTACCATAGGTATACTCCTTAAAGCATGACTAATTATTTTTATTTCATCCTTTTCATCATTTTCATAGTTTCTAAATGTAAATAAAAATATATGATACATTTCAATTCATTTAATCAATTTCTTTTCATGAAATCTATTTTCCTATATTAAATCTTTCCACTATAGTATAATGTATATATGAATGAAAATCCTTGCTAACTCTTTTCAATATATATGTACAAAAGATGTAAACTATAATTTTAATCATATACCACATTGTAACAACCCAAAAATATACTAAAATTTGTAAAGCTTTTAAACTTTTATGACACTTAATAAAAGTAGTGTTTTATGCAACCTCTTTGATACAAAGAGAATATTAGCTCTCTCAAAGACTCCCATACTTCTTCTTCAACACATATTTATTCAAATAGGTAGTTTTATAAATCTTGAAATGTAATATATGAATAACTACTCCTATCATGATTTGCATAGTTTATAATTTACACTCAAAATATACTTTAATTCTCCCATACTTTCTTCAACACATATTTATTCAAATAGGTAGGTTATAAATCTTGAAATGTAATATATGAATAACTACTCTTATCATGATTTGCATAGTTTATAACTTAAACTCAAAATATACTTTGTAATTAAATTGTTCCTAAAGGATTTTTCTTATAACCTTAAAAATATAAAACATCCTTCCTTATAAATCTTAAACTCTTTTATCGATAGACCAATGAAATTATATGATCCTATTTACAATACAAGAAAAAATTATATATGTGCATATATATATATATATATATATATATATATAAAGTTCCCCACATAACTATAACCATAACCATATCCATACTATTAAAGATTTATAATTCTTTTTCTTTATATGCATACTCTTTAATCCCTTTCAAAACTAAAGAATGACATAAAGGCAGTTAGACATGTAACACGATCCAACATTTTTATAAAGACTTTTGTATCTATACTTTTTACAAGGTCCTTTCATCAATAAATGTATATATAAAATTCCCAAAGCTTTAATCTTCCAAATATACCATTATTTATTTATTTATTATTATCTTTCAAGAACATATAATTATATATAATAATTAACATAAAATTATTTTTTAATGGGAATACCCACTTTATTAAAATAAAAAGTAGGTTTCCACCATACTTTTATAATCTAGGAGGATTCCTTTATTCCACACACTAAGCTTTAAACCCAAGCTTTTATCTCATGAATACAAATCATGTCAACTTACTCAACCATATATACATATAATTTTTTTTTTTTAAATAGTATAAACATTGAATGGTGTCACAAACCTAAAGGTTTGGGATTTTAGACCAGGATTAAGACATAGTCTCATATCAACCGGGGTAATCCTCTAATAAATCAATACTTGGAAAATCTTGACAACGGATAGTTCTACTCGTTGAAGGAACAACTAAAAGGTGCCAATAAGAAAACCGAAGTTTTAGGATTTATGCGTCAAACACCGGTGGTTTTAAGAGTGACAACAAAAATAATAAAAATAATAATTGAGGATCAAAATGACCGTTTTAAAGTTAATGCCAAATGCCAAGTTGGACTAGCCGTGCCACAAGAGCATGTTATTTCTCATTTAGCGTAGAGGAGGACAACACACAGTTAATAATAATAATCATAAGTTCAATATATATACATTTTTTAAAAGGTTGTGTAATCTAGCGGATATTTCAAGCAAACCTTCCTTACACTTTGCCGATCCAACCAATAGGAGATAACAAGGATTTACATCAGAGTCTGATATTAACAATTAGTGAAAGGAAAATTAATGATCGATTACTACTACTAAGAGTAGTCAACTTCTACTAGAGTAGTCAACTTACTGCACGATAATTATGTAAAAATATCTAATCATTAAAATATTAACAAAGGGACTGCAGAGTCCTTGAGTTTTATCATATTTGTAAGGCTCGTTTTAGCTTAAAATTCGCAGGCAGTTTTAAATCCAAACCTGTAACTCAGGCACAGTCCAAGCTAAATCTGGATTTCTGCTATGAATATTAAATGATGTATTAAATTAAGCAGTAAATTATTAATCAGTTAATTGAAGGGACATAACCTTTCTTTAAGCATGCTCAAATCTTATAAAAGGCGAGCTCTTGTAATACATTAATCATCTTATCAATTCAATAATATATCTTTTATTCAAATATGGATCTCGTGTCCTAGGTTTTCTGTTGCATTTGGTATCATAGCCACATATGTTTCCAATTCTACTCGTGCCACATATATTCCAGTTCTGCTTGTGAAGAATAGTGGATTGCTCCAATTCCACACCGCAACCACCTACCATCCACTTCATTAGCCCTACGCACTACCTCCACGTGCACTGCTTGCTCCCCTTCCCACGTTAATCATGCCCCCTGCCACACCTCTCTCCTCCACCCTCCATTTCTCCCCGCCATTTCTCCAACGCCATTTCTCCACCCACAATTTCCACCAGCTGTTTCTCCTCTCTCCTCTCCTTCACTTCCTCTCTCCGCGCGTTTTTGCATGTGCCTCCCCGCCACCTCTGTGCCGCCCCTACGCCACTCCAACCACGCCTTCACTCCTGGTCATCTAATATATATTATTCATATTTATCACTCAATATGAGAGTCGGATTCAACTATTAACAGTCCAACCGGATACGGTTGTTGCATTAGGTACACACCCTGCTCCTAGCAACCCCCAATCTCATGCCCTGCTACCAGCAACCCCCACCTCGACATTCACCCTACCGCCACCTTCCTCCATTTTCTCTCTCTACCATCATTTGTAAAACCTAATTTTTAATAAAAGTCAAATATAATATAAATATTATTATATTAATATTTAATTTTATTAAAAATTACAATCCCCAAACTACAAAAAGAAATATTTGAATATAATAATTATTATATTTGAATATAATAATTATTATATTTATTTATTTTACCCATATAATAATTATTGTCTTTACAGTAATTCCTATTAACTAATTTAGTCCTACCAAAATTGGGCCCAAATATTCACCTCCCCACACCAGATCAAGAACCATGACCGAATTACGAGACCAACTTGAAAAATTGGAGAAGGATTTCAATGATCGCATTATTAAGAGTCGAGAAGATTTAAAGGAAGAAATAAAAAATTCCAATGCAAAGCTGAAAAATGAAATCAGAGTGGAAGTCGTTTCAATGTTAGAAAAAAGGTTAGACGATAAATTAGCCGAGATGAAGGAAAAACAAGACCAACTGAGTGACACGTTAAACAAGTTCATGTAAAGGATGGGAAAGAATGAGACAAATGATCGCTGCAAACAAAAAGATGATTCAGATATGTCGTGGTCTTCATCCAACAACTCTGGATCACCACCACATAACAAGCCAAGAGGAAATCAGTATCAACATTATGTAGTGTATCCCCCCAAAGAAAAAATAGAAATGTCAAAGTTCAATGGAAATGATGAACAATGCATTGCCTGGTTAAATAAAGTAGAGGAATACGTCAATATATATAACATCACAACAGATAAAGAAAAACTTAAGTATGCATCTATGCACCTTGAAGGATATGCCTACAACTGGTATATGTGGTGGAAAGATGACCATTTCACATACACATGGAATTTGTTTAAAAATGATTTCCTAAAAAGGTTTCAAGGAATCAACGAAGACAAATTTTTCTCAAAGGTTACCCGGTTACAGCAAAAAGGAAATGTCGAAGAATTCACACACCAATGGGAATCACTCGCTACCAGAGTATTTGGGTTATCAGACAAACAACGACTATAAACTTACTTAGGTGGACTAAAACCAAATATACAAAGAGTAAAAAATGCATGACATACCGAATGTCGAGGCAGCAAGACGAAAAGGAAGCCATACTCACAAAAAAACATCCAGTCGACTCCAGAGGATGATACAAACAAATACATCCCTCCACCTACAAGGGACAGCAAGAAGAGCCTCAAGAATCAACGAATGAGGGAAGGAAAATGTCGACGATGTGGAGACAAATGGAATCCTAAACATACGTGTCACCCCGAGGATAGCTCAAAGAAATTATATACTTGTGAAGCAGAGGAGAATAGTGAATCAGAAGAAGAAGAAGAAGAGCTAGAAGATGAAGAGGAGGCAACCGCAAATATGGCATCCGGAAACGACGACACCCCCAAAATCTCCCTAGAAGCCATGACAGGCATTAGTCAACCATAGACTCTCAAGTTAAAAGGCCATATAAAAAATGAGAATGTTATAGTGCTAGTAGACACCGGAAGCACTCACAACTTTCTTGATATAAGAGTTGCAAGAAAACTCAAGTTGTTCGTACATCCAGTTCTAGACATGAAGGTGATGGTTGTAGATGGAAAGAAGATCAAAAAAGTTGGAAAGTTCCACAAGGTGAGACTTCAAATACAAGACTTCGAACTAGAATCAGAACTCTACACCTTACCATTGGGAGGAGTAGACATCGTTTTGGGAGTCCAATGGTTACAAACGTTGGGAACATATTCCACCAATCACCAAAAACATTTCATCAAGTTTAAATGGCAACGGAAAAATTTTAAGCTATATGGTTTTCAACCACTAGACACACAAGTAGTTTCATCTAGGCATATGGAAAAAATCATTCAAAAAGGAGCATCAGCATACGTAATCCAATGCCATCAACTGGAAGGAAAAGAGGAGGAACCAAATGAGTTCAAAAAGGAAATCCAAAAATTACTCTAGAAACATGAACACATATTTCAAGACTTACCCATGCAGCTACCACCAGAAAGGAGTATAGAACACATAATCGAGATTAAACCTTGATCAAATCCTGTCAAGGTTAAACCATATAGGTATCCCTACCACCACAAAATGGAAATACAAAGGCTAGTTCAAGACCTACTGAATTGTGGTGTCTTCAGCAAGAGTAGAATCCCTTATGCAACTCCATTCGTGGTAGTACGGAAGAAGGATGGATCATTTAGATTATGTATAGATTATAGAGGATTAAATAAAATAACTATTAAGAACAAGTTTCCAATCCCTTTCATTGATGATATGTTGGATGAACTTCATGATGCAAAATATTTTTCAAAACTTGATTTAAGGTCAGTGTACTATTAAATCGGGGTCAGATTAGGAGATATCACAAAGACTTCTTTCCAAACTCATGAAGGACATTATGAATTCAAAGTAAATCCTTTTGGGTTAACTAATGCCCCTGCCACATTTCAAGCGACTATGAATGAGCTATTTCAACCATACCTAAGGAAATTTGTGTTAGTATTCTTCAATGACATCCTTATATATAGAAAGACATGGAAGGAACATTTGACGCATTTGGAAGAGGTTCTATCTCTTCTGAAGGAAAACTAGTTCTATGAAAAAAAGTCAAAATGCACATTTGGGAAGCAAGAAGTGGAGTATCTCGGTTATATAACCTCAAAGGAAGGAGTTAAGGTGGACCCAAGGAAGATCCAGGTGATGAAGGAGTGGCCCAAACCAAAGAATGTTTCAAAATTGCGAGGATTTTTGGGGTTAATAGGTTACTATCGAAGGTTCATTAGGAACTATGCACACGTCACTGCTCCACTAACAAATCTCCTAAAAAGAAATTCTTTTCAATGGGATGATGAAGCAAGAAGATTCTTTGAAACGTTGAAACAAATTGTGTCTTCAACTCCTGTTTTGGAAACACCTGATTTTGCAAAACCATTCGTAATCGAATGTGATGCTTCAGGGTTTTGGATAGGAGCTATGGTAATGCAAGAAGGTCATCCAATCGCTTTTGAAAGAAGGAAGTTGAACAAAAGAAAATACCTACAGTCTACATACAACAAGGAAATGCTTTCCATCATGCGTGCATTAACTAAGTGGAGACAATACCTTTTGGGAAGTAAATTCCGAATCCGAACATATCATAATAGTCTACAACACTTATTACAACAACAGAAATTAACAAGCGAACAACAAAAGTGGATCGAGAAAATATCTACCTTCGATATGGAGATCTTACATAAAAAGGGGAAGGACAATGTAGTCGATGATGCTCTATCAAGGAAATATGAAGAGGTACAAGTTTACGTCATATCCATGGTGATCCCAGAATTTTTGGATGAAATTCGCAAGGAATATGCCAAGAATTCAAAGCTTTGCTCCATAATTAACAACATAAATCAGTATCCGAAGTTTGAATGGAAGAATGACCTCTTATGGTACAAAGGATGTATTTACTTATGTTCCAATTCCAGTTTTAAGACCAAGGTGCTTAAAGAGTCACATGACTGCCCAGCCGATGGTCATGTAAGATTTTTTAAAACCTGCTATAATGCAAGGCAGTCATTCTTTTGGAAGGGTATGAATGCTGACATTCACAAATATGTTGCATATTGTGACATTTTTTAGAGGAATAAAACTAAGATTATATCAAGTCCGGGGTTACTCCATCCGTTACATATCCCAAATTAGAAATGGGAGGAAATTTCAATGGATTTCATTGAAGGTCTACCCAGATCAAATGGAAAAGACAAAATACTAGTTGTGCACATTTTGTTGGAGTGAAGAAAACATATTTAGCAAAAGAAACAGCCGAAGCTTTCTATAAAAATGTCTACAAGTTACATGGTTTTCCCAAGATTATAGTAAGTGATAGAGATGCCAAGTTTAAAGGGAACTTTTGGAGAGAGTTTTGCAAGCAAATTGGGACGTCTTTTAACCTGAGCTCAGCTTATCATCCCCAAACAGATGGACAGACAGAAGTCATCAATAAGTGCTTAGAAACCTACCTCCGTTGCTTTATAACTGATAAGCAAAATAAATGGTTCCAATGGATACATGTTGCGGAATGGTGGTATAATTCTACTTATCATACATCTGCAAGAATGACACCATTTCAAGCTCTATATGGATATGAACCCCCAAAATGGAAGGATTTCATTACCAACCAAGCAAGGGTCGCATCAGTAAATGACAATTTAGAAGAAAATCAAAAGGTTGTCCAAGTACTTAAATAGAATCTCAATACTGCCAAGAATAGAATGAGACAACACGAAGATCGACACCGAACAGAATGAGAATTTGAAGTTGGAGATTGGGTATTTGTAAGACTACAACCCTATAAGCAATTATCACTTAAACAAGGTGCAAAGAATAAATTGGCTCTACATTTTTATGGCCCATATCAAATCAATAAGAAGATTAGTCAGGAGGCATATGCATTGGAATTTCCAACTACAAGTCGCATCCACAATGTTTTTCACGTTTCATGCTTGAAAAAGATTATAGGTCAACACCAGAAGGAAAAAACAATACTTCCCTTGTTAGATGAAGAAGGAAGAATCATATTCGAGCCAAAATCTATCATTGCTACTAGAGAGAAGAGATTAAGAATGCAAGTCATTAAACAGTACCTCATAAAATGGAAAAATATTCCCGAAGAAGACGCAACATGGGAATCAGAACAATTTCGACAGCTACATCCCTCATTACCATTGCTTTGAGGACAAAGCTCCTTAAAAGGGAGTGGCAATGCTATGAATATTAAATGATGTATTAAATTAAGCAGTAAATTATTAATTAGTTAATTGAAGGGACGTAACCCTTCCTTAAGCACGCTCAAACCTTATAAAAGGCGAGCTCTTGTAATACATTAATAATCTTATCAATTCAATAATATATCTTTTATTCAAATATGGATCTCATGTCTTAGGTTTTCTGTTGCAATTTCTTAACAGTTCATGGTTTTAATTCGATCAACTTTGATTTCATAAGTATAAACACTGTTACCTTTATCACTCAAAATCTGAGATAATTTTGGTTCTATAGTTATGATTAAAATAGAATGCGATTCAAATCCTTCATTTAATCAATTCTAAAACTCAGTAACAAACAACATGAATCATACAAGCCTTCGTCGCCTTACAACTTTAATCAAATAAACCAGAAAAAATTACCATAATCTAATGCATCCAATATCATAAACAAATGAGGAATGTGTATAGTTGCATTATCAGTTTAGTTGGAATAACGATTCACCACTATTCACAAGTAATTACTATCTATTAAAAATTTAAATCGCGCACATAAGAACGAGTCGGATCACGATCTATTTAATCGAACTGGGACCCAAGCTTATTGGTCATTCACTACAGTTAAGCCTTGGAGCACTGACACTCCATCCCACATTTGTCTACTAACTGGCAATTTACAGATTACAATCTTGTTAATGAGTCGATTGAAAATATGTTTCATCCCCTATGTGAATTTATTATGAGTTAAGGCGCATCCTTGGCAGCTCTGCCATTATTAAAGATCGCCTAAAATTTTATTCATTTTAGTGTTAAACTGAGCAACTTGACACAGTAATAAAGTATAGATCACTCATATTTGGATTGGGACATAACAAAGGTGCTATGAAATAAATGTTGAAATCAAAAATATATATTTCTATGTTTACAAAAATAGGATTAGAATCTAGAGAGGTTCATCGACCAGTGTGATTTTTTACTCAAGTTACCTCCACCTTAATCACAGACAGAGATAATTAAAAATAGCGAAAGCAATATCCTTTACCGATCTTACTAGAATAAACAGTACTGCGTGGAAACATTAAGATCACAGAGTTTGAAAAGGTCTAGAGACAACCAAGTGTTCTACTAGAGAGGTTAAGCGTGAGTATCGACACTTAAACTGATATATATATATATAAATATTAAAATAGCTTGGTACATAAAAAATCAATTCAAAATTCCAATCTATTACCATGATCTTGACCCATGGCATAGACGTTGTCACAAAAATTACTCTATGGCATTTTATTGAGGAAACTAGTGATGCACAGACAGTCATAGCTAAGATGTGCAGTTTTAGCACTTCATCAAATGCTTCTATGTATCCACTATGACTTCGATCTGGAAGTAACTAGTTACTAAGTGTGAATCGAAAATTAAAAGAGCAACGTAGCAGTACTGAAATTATTTGGCTGCGATCTGGAAGTAACTAGTTACTAAGGGTGAATCGAAAATTAAAAGACCAACATAGTAGTACTGAAATTATTTGGCTGCAATCTAGTGTGAGTCTATTAACAGATAAGACAAGCACATAATTTCTAATTACTCCAATTTACCACACAACCTGACAAGCAATCTATATTTGAACAAAAGTCGGGCACAAAAAAGGTTATCATGGCGAATCATCCATATAAATACAAATAGCAATACTGATAAATGCAACTTAAATTGCCATATCTTGCTTAAATTTGAGCTTAAATAAATCCATACCACATTAATTTTCTTTTACCAAGTTTTTAACCATTGTTTGCATTTTCTATATGAACAAACCATGCTACAGAACCAAACCAACATTCATTATGAAATCATGAATTTTAAGCCACACACAATTGATCCCTCACTAAACATTTAATCCAAAATACTCTATCTTGAGTTGTAGTAGAAAATCAAACCACGAGCCTTAGATCCGAGCATTTGAACCTAGCCCTGATACCACATTGTCACATCTCTAAATTTCTATGGTCAAATCTATTAAAAACTATTCATAGACATTCCTTATCATGGGTTTAACAAGTAATAAATTAGATCCATTTACTCCAATCAGCTACAATGCCGTTAATCTAAAATTCAAAAATAATACTTACTTGAAAAGTAAGAAATAGGAAGGTGGACAACATTGGATAAATGCCAACTTCTCCCAACTGTAGAAGATAAGGCATCCAAAATGTGTGCCTAGCTTCACCCCTGAGGTGGATCACCACTTTCAATACTAGTGGACTAGCATCGACTACAATGCAGCACTCCACCAAGGAGTCTGTAACAGTCTAATAAGATGGAATTATAAATTCTAGAGAATACTCAACATAATCTGATCAACATAATAATTCTCTCATGCACAACATGGCATCCCATGCTATCTCAGTGCATCTCTTTATAGTTGTTTCCCAGGTCTTGTGCCATCATCAATCAAATATCAAGCAATCTTGGGATCCCTACATTAGTGGATCTTGTTGGAGTGCCGAGATTTCATCTTGGATTTGATTGATATTCAGAATTGGTGTGCTATCCCTTGTCCATGGTTTTAAGTTGTGTCTCCTCTCTTCACTGATCATTCCCAGTGTTACTTTCCTTTTATTGAAATAAAATAGTAATTTCTGGTGCACATTATTCTCTCCTTTCCTCTCCTTGGCCTTATGTAGTTTTTATCGATTAGTTCCTTCAACTGTGATTTTAGTTCAGGAAGTTCCAAAATGTTCATGTTCTGTAAGGAGCCTTTGAGTTAGGCACTGCACCCCGTACTTACTCAATGGTGAATTCTAGTTCCCTTTTCGGAGGTAGTCCTTGAATTTCTTCCGAGAATACATCAAGAAAGTCCTTAAGAATCAGTATGTCTTCCAATTTTAACTTATCTTATTTAGATGAATGTTTGTCATTTATTACATTTACTGCAAACATTTTACACCCTTTCCTTACAGCCTTTTTAACTTGTAAAGCAAAAATTTGTCTAACAGAAGTTCTTCTAGGAGTTCTCTTTACTATTTCAGTTTCTCCATTATTATTTAAACAAGTAAAAGTCTTTTCAAAATTACGCTATGCTTTTCAAGCCAGTCCATGCCTATTAATATGTCACAAGACCCCAAAGGTAAAATATCCAATTTAACTTGCGTCTTTAACTGACTCATAAGCAAATCATAAATTTTAACAAATTCTGTAACTTTTCTTTTGGTCCCTGTTGCTAACTGAACCAACCACAATTTATCAAATTTCTCTACTTTTAACTTGCAACTTTTCACTAAATAATGTGATATCTAACTCAAACTCGCACCTGGCTCAATTAGAATAGAGATAGGTTTGTTTTGTATCATACCTTCGATCTTGACCATGGAAGTTTGATGGTATGCTTGTCGGTTTTCCAGCGCTACATTGATTATGGGCATCTCCCTTGCTACATCGCCGAGTGTTGGTTCTGTCTGCATTGCGTGAATGTTGTTGACTGGTCTTCTTTTGAGTGGGCAGTTTTCTCTGGTATGCGGTCCATTACATTCATAACATTTTAAAGGTGGTTTTTGTTCATTAATCCTGGCATTATTATTATTATTATTAGTAGTAGTAGTAGTAGTAGGCGCATTTCTTGCAGATGTGTAATTATGTGGTGCATTACCTCTGTAATTATTACTTTGAAAATTTCTATTATTGAAATTTTTATTATTTCTAGAATTCTTGAAATTAAAAGTTTTCTTTTTATGCTCAAAGTTACTTGGTTTATTATTCCTCCAACTTGATACACCTTCTCTTTTCTTATTTCTTCAAAATAGAAGTTGGCATTTCTCATGGCTTCTTCAAGACTTGTAGGATTATCGTATTCAATTCTATCTTTTATGTTAAAGGGTAAGCAGCTCAGAAACCTTTGTACCTTAGGTTTCTCTTAAACTAAGTAAGGTACATACCTTAGCAGACTAATAAATTTGCTACTTAACTCCTTCATACTCACAAGACCCAATTTTAAGTCATAACATTATTTTTCCTTATCTTTGTATTATTGCTCAGACAAAAACTTTTTCTTGAATAATTTATTAAATGTACTCCAATTTATATTTATTTCTTTAATGCTTTTAACCCTCTTAATATCCTGCCACCAAATTTCCTCCTTTCGGTCAAATTGTGTATGGCCATTTAAGCTTTTAACTAAGATGAGTAATCATAAATCTGAAAATATTTCTTCATACCAGACAACCATGCTTCGGCTGCCTCACCCTTTTCATTTTCGCCATTAAATCTTGGGGGTTTTATCTTCTTAAATTCCCCTAAAATTTGTTCATAATGTTTATGCTTTTTCTTAGGATGACAATCACTATCACTGATGTCTTGTTCAGAATTATATTTTCTTCTATAAGTTTTATCATCAGATTCGAAAGAAGAGTCACTTTCACTTTTATAGTATTTCACCTTCTTATCTCTGTGTTTATATGACATAGTTCCAGACTCAGATTTTAATTCTGTTCTCTTATCTTTTTCATCATGATGATATTATTCTAGTAAAATCTGGTCTAGTTCTTCCTGTGCTCTTAAAATCCTTTAGTTTTCTTCTTTACCATTTCTTATCTCAACTTTTAAATCTTTAACCATACGTAATAGTTCAGATGATTGATCATTCAATTCTACATAGATTTCTTCATTAATATGCTCATGTTCGCTATTTTTACGTTCACTACGATGAGATCTGTTCTCTGCGGATTCTTCCGGTATTTCCATACCTGCAAATTAAATGTCAAACTGTTCTGTACAGAAACAAATTAAAACAAAAGTTAGTAACTAAGTTTTTATATTTTCATTTTCTGTTTGCGCGCGTGAGCCTTTTTAAGGCCTAGAGTTTGAACTCACGCTCTGATACCACATGTAACATCCCAAAATTTTGTAAAATTTTAAAAAAAAACTAAGCATTTGATTTAGCATTAAATGATGTGCGGAAGTAATAAATGTCTCTTAAATAACTGTACTATCTAATAATTAATTACAACATGTAATTATATGTAAAGCTTTTTAATTGTCTTATTGACAATTAAGTGCATTAATGCTCCTACGTCAGTTTTACCATTGTAATTATTAATTCGAGTCCTCACTTGCTGCCTACGCATACTATTTCATGAAACATAAGTATTGTGATACTATAACTATAATTATATAATTATAGTCATTAATATGATGCATGAGATTTATGTTATACACCTACATACAGTTGCAATCATACTATGACTCGGTTGTACTCTGTGTTAAGGTCTGTTAGATGGTACTTATTTATTTATTAGCACACTCTAATTTATAAATTACTTCTTGTTGGCAGTTTAATTCTGGTGAATGACTTTGAGACTTAGCTTTACGCTAATGTATCGTCTCTTTAACTGTCCAAGTTACAGGTTGCATACTTTTGGTTTTTGCTAAGATAGTGCGATGATTTCTATTAGCCTTATGTGAGGATTATTATAGACCCTAACTTAATTAAAAGTGGTGACTTTGTAAAACACCAAGGTTGCAAATTACGTAGCATGTTCATATTTAATGTGTGATGTTTGAAGTATGAGAAGACTATGGTGATCAATGATTACTCTTAATCGTTATAGTTTATTACACTTACATTAAAGTGGGAGTCTCCTTACTATGCAAAGAATGGTGAAATCGACCTAACACTTCATAGAAAAGTGAACTATGGTGTTTCCATGCAATACTACGGGGGTATTAACATTGTTTATGGTTTAAACTATTGAATAGTGGGTTATGATTTCTCATTCTAGAGCCATATTAATCTATGCAATGGGAACTACGTTAAAAATATATCAAAGTGGTTCTTTGTATACCAACAACGTGGTGGTAGCTGGAACATTAATTGTGACCACGTGAAGATCAGAACTGCATCTCGATAGTGTCAAACCCTACTGTGAGGTTTAGGGTTTTCGGTCTTTGGTTTAATGTTGCTCTGCATTATGGAGGATGCTGAGCCTTCTGGGCCATCATGGATGTTGGAATTCATACTCCACTCGTCGTGTTAGTTGGAAGTTTCAGAGTGTTGGCTCGTGGGATTTTATGGTTTTGCATCATGTTTCAAGGTTTCCAACCTTCGGTTCTTTCCTCGACTTCGAGTGTTATTAACCAGGTAAACTATAATGCAGTATACAAACCCTCGTTTGAGTTTCAGTGCTATGTTGAGATTTGTATTTGCTTTAAACATGTTTTATATATCCATATTTAACTTGACTTTCATTTTTATGGTAGGGTAAGTCCCTTTGAAATCCATGGTGAAGTTTTTATGACAGAGGAATGAGCCACCACAGTGTACATTCCCCGGTAAGCCTTGGTCAGACCAGGGTTCTTCTGTCAACAAGGATGTAGTATTTTTGTTTCTCTTCATCCATACAAACTCTATTTGACAATGGGTTTTCGAGGCTACATTACTGTAATAGTTGGTTTTGCTGGGTACTGACCCGAGTTAGGTTTCGTCGGTAGTGTTTGTAGGATTTTTTCCTTAAAGGATTTTCGTCGATCCTACTAGAAGTTAGACTGCAATGTAATACTACATTATATGAATACAAAGTGTTGTGTTCTTTATTTTTGGCAATGAAATTAAATCTCTATGTAAATGGTTTGCAGTTTCATTTAAGATAGAAGGGATAAACCCTAACTCGTATGTGCAGTGTAGTGCTCTGGTTTTTTTACAGCAGAGCACTAAGTAAAATTTCAGAGTTAATTTTCTAACAATTAGGTGTATGGGAGTAAATTTCTAACAATTACTATGCTTCTAAATGGAATTTAGTGTACTGTCGTGTTTTTATCAACCTTACATTTGTATTTTAAAATAAACAAACATATCAATATTTTTTTTTCAACAATCATGTTCCAGCATAAGAATATGTTTCACAACTTAGTAAATCAGTAAATAGCAAGTTATGCATGTTTAGAGTAAGTTTTAGATAATAATCAAATAACGTAAATAACAAGGAAATTACCTGATGCTGATGCTAGTAGACCGTAGGTTGTAGAAGGTTTTAGATTCTCTTAGTCATCCAAATGAAGTGTCCACCCTACCGACCAGCTATTATCTTGTTGGCCCTTGGAAATCAAGATTTCCAAGCCCCCGAGCCCACAATCTGATAATCCCAAGAGCAGTGTTTACTTCAGTTCTCAAAACCTTTCCCCGTTCTTAAACTTTTCTGTCCTCCAACCTTTCTCTCCACTTCCAGTTCTCCCCTTCCCTTCAACCTTCTCCTCCTCTATATACATTTCCATCCTCGAGAAGACCTTGGGTTTACTCCACCGCCCCAAACTCCCCCTCTCGAGCCCCTCAAACATTTACTCCTTTCACTAGTTCATTCATCCACGTCTCATTATAAAAATGTATAATTAATTGCTCTCATGGAAAATTTATTTGGTTTTGATTGACGGTCATAAGTATTTATTACGGTGGGAAATTTCACCCAAAGGTTATCCATTCGGGACAAGCTTCATTAATTACAAGTCTATTCACCAAACCTTGTATTTATTGTTGTTAATGTAATTAATAAAATATTATATAAATAGTTGACCCCTTTCAACTTGGACATGGCGTGTCTTAAGGGTCTACCTCATCCGTCGAGATCACTTATCTTGAGATTTAAATTCTACGACTCATATTGAATAATTAAATAGTAATAAACCATTGTCCATCACATCACGTTCATTCCAAAAATTGTTATCCTATTATGTCTAACTTAGAAATGTAAAATAATCACATTCTAATCATTCATTAATCAATATTTACATTTTTACCTATATTGCAATTGTTTATGACATGGGTAGTAATATTATTAAAATAACATTAATTACGTAATAACATTAATTAAATCACCACAAAGTAATAATAAATGGTGAATTTAATAAAAAGTCTATTAAATCATTTGTTTATCACATGAGTACCCTAACATCTACATAGTATCGTCGTTTTTCTAAACAAAGCACCCTTAAGTGCTTAAACAATCTTACTAATTAATTAGACAGTACCATTACCTTATTTACAACAATTCTCAGACGACAATGTTAACTGATGACACTTGTCTTAATTGTATATCACGATGTTACCAATGAGTAATATATATATTAATTGACTTGTTTTACACATCTTAAATAACTTTATATTCATTATCTGAATTCGGTCAATGCATGACTAACCTAATTACTTATGACAACTTATACATTTATTCAATATGTTAAGTGTTTGTATATCGATACTAGTGTACATGTGCAAGGTGTGCATGCGTGGCCAGCGTATGCACAGATCATAAATGTACTATAGACAAACCCCATCCGGCCTATGCATACCTGCTAACTAATAGTAGTATTTACCCCCATGTAGAAGAACAAACATAATATATATAGTACAATTACTTCAACATTCTCAGTTATTTAACAGTTAATTCTTTATGATTTCACATCATTCTCTTTATCTTTACATTAGTTTAATCACTCATGTACAAGGAAGGGTACCTACTACCACTAACTCGGAATCAAGGAATACTAAACCCTCAACAGTGCTAACTAACACATCCTCCCATCATAACCTACGTCCAGCATCCTCCCTATCCTTCCTCTGCTAGTACAAAAGTGGATGTCGGACTCACCGATCTGACCACATAGAACTTGAGAGCGATAGCGTCAACTGAATAGCGGACCTATCCTCCCCTAGCAGGCATCCAACCATCGTCATCACAACAACATGGGGAGCGTGTCTCAGCACGGCCCTCCCATGACCTCGGGTCTCATGGAAACATAGGGTGGGAAACACATCCATCCCTCTCAACATACTAGGGCTACGCCCTTATCAACTCATTCTTGCTGCTATCGGGATTATCAGTTTGTGTTATCGTATCATCATTTTGGCTGCTAAGGCTTACTGTATGAACATGTTTTTCCTTTCCAATATATATCAGATCAAGTAATTGGCTATCCCATAGCCCTTGTGTCCTGTAGGTTAGTATTTTGCAAAATACAAATTTATAGAAATCATTTCCCATTGATCGCCAATTGATCCATGTTATCAAAAATCATTTTATTTCATGTAACCTTTTTAGCTCATCATAGATGCGTATGACATATAACACTTCAATAATTCATATAAGAAGATGGTATCCACGTACCGAATAATGTATTTCACAGTTCATTAATGAAAACATATAAACATATAGTGTAATGGTAAAATAACGAAATCATATGATAATCATGACATTATAACTGCATAACATAGTACATCATAATCATGGTGAAATCATAAAATAGAGTAACATCATATAATGAGGTCCAATATAGTTTACTCAGTCGAGCTGAGTTCAACATAATATATAAGAAATAAAGTATGGTGTGTCTAACTAATAAATATGCTGAATCAAAAAATATGGGCTTTACATGCAGTTCATTTTATATTTTACAAGTTTCTAAATATAACTTATAAGTCTTTAAATGTTGTTTATTTTAAAAATGCCGAATACCTGGGCGAGTCAAGACTTGAGGCCGTATCCTTCGTTAGTAAATATTTATGAAAGATATTATTGTCGACGTTATGAACTTGTTTATAAGGTATTTGCACTGTGATTCGATTCTACATAATATTAGTTGAAATGTTTGAAGTCGTGTGACTTACATCTTGGGTGAGCTCGTATTGAGACTCGAACCCTTAGCTTTCTTGACAAGCTGGATAACCTGTGTACTGAGCTCTATTTCGAAAATGTATTAAGTTTGAAGTTTTGATTTAATGGTATACTTGATTTCTCCACAAGGTATAGGCTTGAGCCTAGTACTGCATAAATTTATGTTTTGATAACTTGGTTGAACCTTACATTTCAACGTAAGGGTGACTTCTCACAAAGGAGACTCGAACCCTTGACTATTATTCAGATTCTATGTAATGGTTTAAACGTAGGTTACTAAAAGTTATTTAAGTTTCGTTATTAATTTTAATACATGGGTTAAACCCTTGGATGAGCTTGTACAAGTCTCAATCCTGAATGTTTCTTTTGTTAAGTCATTCCTGTGTTAAATTGGTTACCGGTATTCAGTTCCTATTATACAATTATATTGTTTTACCGTATTACTGAGTAATGATTCGATACTTGTATAAATGGTTTGACCAATGGTATAGTGTATATGATGTTTATATGAATGTTTACACTACTCTTTTTTTCCATACTTTGGTTTATAATACTACTGTATAATGTTTAGATTATTACACAGATATTATACTATGTTTGTTCAAGTGGTTTGTATGGAAAAGAGATTATAATTTTTGAGTATGAGATACTGTAATAGTTAATGGAAATATCTAAATGATAATTTATAGCTTAGGGTTTTGCCAACTCTAAAGTTTAGATATATGATAAGTGAGTAAGTAGACTCTTTTTAAAAAAAATTATTTTTATCTTATGAAAAGAATAGTAATGTATAACTAGATAATTCAATTTGTATTCTGAGATGACAACCCTATATAATTTTTGCTATTTGTTTTATGGAAACTAGCATAAAAATATGAATACATTTATATTGATAACAAAGACTTGAAACTGCTATAGTATATAGTATTGATTTGTTATGATGTAGGAGTATTATATCATAAAAATACTTGTTCTATTTGAAGTGTAAACTTACTGCTATTTTCAAATCACATCTTCAAAGTTAATTATACATTTCTTGTACTAGAGTACATCGTCTATGACGAAAGGAAAAATACACGAAATATTTTATTCATTCACTTTTATCATCTCATTCATTCATTAAAGCTGTAGAAAACTAATTTAACTTAATCAGAAGATCATTCAATAGTTCATCTAACTGATAACTAGAAAATCACATTTCTAAACAATCTATACATCATATTTTAACTAGTACAGAGACATATCCTTTTCTAATCTGCCTGATAATTATATACAAGTTACTCATAGAAAACATTCAAATAGCTTTCAGAGATAGATAAACAATTACATAAATGAAATGAAATAAACAAATATAACCTGATAATTTTGCTATGGTGGGCAAACACCCAAAGAGGCATGTTCCTCCCAACCTTCTCTAGAAGAAGCAGCCAAATCACTTGCTCCCTTGAACCCATGAGACTGTTTACTAAACCACTAGGAAGAAGACTCTGTGTAGAAGCAAAGCACTCAGGTTGTACTTCAGCACTCAATGGAGACTTGCATACACCTCACCTATGTACTTCAACAATCAATGGAGACTTGCATACATATAAAAACCTCTTCACTCAACAGGAAAACTCTACACTCAGTAGAAATCAGACAGACTTACACTACAACTCAAAACATAGCTTCCCCTCATTGAATCTCTTGTGTGCATACAACAGAACCACAAGGTAAATTTTCTCATCAGAAAACGTGTGATCCTCTACTCAAATTCGATGGCTTATAAAAAATGCCTAGGTCTTTTAGTGGTCGGTTTCAATAAATGGGCCTCAAGCTCCAGTTCCACATTCCAAGGAACTTGACCACAATTTAAGGGATTTGTCCCATAACAGCATTTAGTTACTGAGTTCATGGTGCAGTCACTTGTCCATTGCCTTCTACCCGAGATTCCATTCCTCCTAGTGGGTCAGTAAACACTCTTTCAACAGTCTCTTTGGGTGAGTGTCTCATATTTTATTTTATTAAATAATAATATTATGCATTTACAGTCATCCTTGACCACTTGGTCAAATATAAAACTTTACAATAAAAGTCAAGATAATATTTTTCCACTACCATAAAATGTCTCAAGTATTGGGTATGTTACAGTGTTCCAAGCTAGCACCCAGGTATTGTGGACCTTTCAAAGTGTTAGCTAAGATAGGGATGGTATCCTATCAGCTTGCACTTTCTCCTAATAAAAAAGTACATGATGTATTTCATGTTTCATTATTAAAATATATATATACATGATGATACTCATGTAATTGACTGGAATGTGATTCAAGTAGAACCAAAGAGCGAGTTCCATACCGAACCTTTCTGCATCCTAGACAGGAAGGAACGTATGCTGTGGAATTGAGACACCGTTCAAATAAAAGTGCAATGGAAGCACTTCATCCCTGAAGAGGCAACTTGGGAAATGGAGGATACAATGCGAGAGGCATATTCCTCCATGTTCTAGAATGAGCAAGAGAGCTCAGAATAAAGAACATGGAGGACGGTGTTAAAAATAAGGAGCAGAAATGTGATACCCCCCAAAACATTATTATTTTGATTTAACATTTTGATGATTATTTTTATGTAAGATTTATTTAAAACTCAAAAACAAAAACTGACACTTTTCACAACAAACTATTTTTTTATTATTAAATAAAATAAAATGGCACTTGGAGAGTTCAACTAAATGAGGGGGACACCACCATGGCACAAGACAACATGTGTAAGCAAGCTAGAGAGATCTTTACCAATCAAATCAAATCTAAATCTCAACAACCAGACAAGATCCTCAATCATAGGGAGTTATGGATTGAATGGAGATTTGATTGGGATGGCACAAGACCTAGGAAAAACTATATATAATAGTGCGATGAGATAGAATGGGATGCCATGTGGTGCATGGAGGAACCTTGTTGAGTGTTATCTCTCTTCATAATTCCATCTATGCTTGCTACGGACTCTGAGAGAGAGTGTCGTGTGGAAGAATTTTCTTAGCATTCTAGTGCATGGTGGTGATCCAGCTCGGGGTGGAGCTGGGAAAACAGACAAGTTGCTTTCTCCTATGGTTGGAAGGAGATGATTCTCCAAGAAACTAGTTTCATTGTTGCAAGTAAGTATATGTCTTTGGTTATGTGAATGAATGGTTTACAATGATGTATAAGTGATTTTGGATTATGAAAGGTGGAAATATAAGCAGGTTAAATATGTTTTCCATACCCAAGATGCTGCAAGATATTAGTTTTACTTTAAATTTAAGTTTTTCTTTATTTCTGTATTTTATGAAAAATTGGGGTTGTTACAACTTCAATCCATACATGACTTTTATGGAAGGTTGGTTTCTATCCATAGTTAACTTTTAAGTGAGGATGACTTCAATCCAAGGTTAGTTTAAATCATAGGTTGACTTCAATCCATGGTTTACTTTAATCCATAGTTGACTTCAATCCATGGTTGATATTAGGGTAGCATGGTTTACTATGGTTGAATTTGGTTAACCATGCTTTACTATGTTTAATGATGGTTGACCAAGACTCATCGTTGAACATGGTTGACCTAAGCTAACTATGGTTAACTATGTAAAATTTGGTAAACCATGATTGTGTTTGTTTAATAGGGCTAACTTTGGTAATCCAAGGTTAAATTCAATTCACATTCGACTTTTAAGCAAGGTTTGACTTCAAGCCAATGTTGACTTCAATCCATGATTCACTTTAATCAAGGGTTGACTTCAATCCATAGTTGACTTTTAAGAATTGTTGACTTCAAATTATATTTGATATATGCCTAACCTTATATATCGACCGTATTATTAATAGTATTGTTATTCTTATTAACTATAATGTTGTTTAGAATATTAATAATAATGTTATTAGTATTATTAATAATTTATTAATGTTAATATTTAATGGTTTTAGTGTTAATAAATATTAACATTGATATTAAGATTATTATGTTTAATTTTTATATTGCCAATATTTTATTAATGTTAATATTTATGTATTTGATTTTATTAATAATATTATAAACATGAGTAAATTTTTTTATTATTATTATTATTAATATTAGTTTTGATATTTTTAATAATTTATTAATGTTATTATTAATGTTGATATTAATGTCAATGTTAATATTGCGCAGGTATTTGATAAAACTTGATGAATTCCATCTTACTTGGTGGGTACCACTATGACTACTATTGATACCTTCTTTCTACTTTTCCACTTTACTATTACCAACCACCATAATTACTAACCACACTTATTTATTTATCCATTAAAACTAATATTACAACCCTAATAACATAATATAATGATAATGTTATAATATGGCATTAACATTAATATAATATTGAACATGATTAAAGTTAACTTTAACTAACAATATTAATGTTGTTAATATATAATTAATGCTAATATTTAATAGGTATTCTTATTAACAATAATATTAATCTTTTTAATATTTTACTAGTGTTAATAATAATATTAATATTAACATTAAATTACAATGATATTAATTATATTAATATAATGTAACATTAATTTTATAATACGAGATTAGTATTTATATAAGTTTAATATTAATGCTATAA
Source organism: Larix kaempferi (assembly GCA_027924585.1). NCBI lineage: Eukaryota > Viridiplantae > Streptophyta > Pinopsida > Pinales > Pinaceae > Larix > Larix kaempferi. The sequence continues at coordinate 22,285,343 of BSBM01001022.1, forward strand.
TATTATTGTTCTTAAATTTTTTAATAATAATTTTATTAATATGTTTAATGCGGTTAATATTTTATTAACATTATTATATATTATTAATATTATGTATTTAATTAATCTCAAATAATCACATATTTTTCTTTTTAAATATTTATCAAAAAATAAAACATGTTAGTTAATCTTATATATATATATATATATATATATAAAATAAAATATTTTATTAATTTTATATATTCATTTTTTACTTTGTTAATTATGATTGAATATATTAATATTTTTAATGAAATCAAGTATAACTTAAATATGATTGAATATATTGACAATTTTAATAAAATTGAGTATATCTTAAATTATATTATGAAGAAATTCGTTTAATTTTAATATTATATTTTTTTATGATTTTTTTTTTTATAAAATACTATTTCATTACATATATTAAAAATGAACGACTTTCTTTTATTATAATAAAAAAACTTAAATTTAATATTTCTCTATATAAAATTTAGTTAAAACAAAAACAACCATATTATAATTCACAAATGGAATAGTTTTTTTATTTTAAAATGAGGTCACTTTTGTAATCAAATAACATTTTTATAGAAGTTAACATATTTTTATATTATATTATTTTAAAGTGATATCACTTTTTGTAAGCAAAGAGCATTTCTACCTAAGTTAATATTATATAATGTAATGTAACGACACTATTTTAATTATCAACAACATTGTTTTGTGCAACAAGTTTATATATCTGCATTGAGAATTAGTCTAGATCCAAATCCTATGTTCTATTAAGCATTGAGAGGGATCAAATCTCTTGGAGTACAAACCTCTTCTCAAATATTGCACTCAAAGATCGTTTTGAGGAGAAATTTGTATCCAGCGTATCGAATGTATGAAATGACGAAATGAATCAAATCAAATCTCTCTGCTCGCTACCATCCCTCCATTATACTTCCCACGCTGTTGCAATCCTCCCTGCGTGTTGTCCACAGCTATCCCTCGGCCTGCCCTCCATCTCCACGCTCCTCCTTGTGTGCTTCTCCTCCACCTTCCCTTCACCTCCTCTCCCTTCCCGCGCTCCTCCCTGTGCGACCCTCCAAATCCCCTTCCATCCAGCCTACCTCCACCATTCCACCGCTGCCCCATCTCGGCCTCCCCATTAGCTCTTCTCCCGCCAGGCCTCACTCCTTCACCGGCTGCCCTCCCTACCACCACCGTCCACTGCTGCCCCCATCTCTTCCTACCTCAATGCCCTTCCGCCAGTGTCCATCCCTCCTACGCTACCCATGCCACTCCACCATCGCTGCTCCTCCACAACCTCCACGTTGCACCCCCAGGCCCTTCCTTCGCGCTCTTCCCTCCGCACTGCCACCACCGCTGCGAAAGGTGCCTCCTTCACCGTGCCTTCACCCTGCACAACCAAAACAAAAGAATTATATTTTTTTTTAATAAAAAAATATATAACAATTATTATATATTTTAATTATTGATCGACATAATATTTTTTATTTGTTTATTATCATAAGATTTTTTATTTGTTTATCACCCACAATATCGACAAGATCTCCTTCATACTGGGTTGTAGAGCACTTCTCAAGCAATTATTATTTTTTTTATCTCAAGAAGAAGAGTTATAGTACCTAACCTTTGGTGTAAAGAAATTATTTATGATATTAATGTCTGTATTAAAAATTATTATTATTTTTATATGAAACTTTTGCCGAACTTTTGGTGTAAAGAAATGATTTATGATATCAATTTCGTAACTATTTAAAAATTTTATGTTCTTCTAAATAAACTTTTAGATTTATTTATTGCATTTTTCATTAAAAAAGGATATATTACTTACAATTTAATAGTTGGTAATACATCCTAGATCATGTTTTTGGGCTAAAGCTTAGTTTTTTGGAATATTTAATAATTAAAAAATAGATAAAAAAAAAATGTAACATCCTTTTTTTTCTCTATCTTTTGTAATTGAAAAATGTAAATTGTGTACTTGTTTCTTATGAGCAGTTCAAGGCCAAGGTGCCACGTAAACCTAGTAAATGTAGTTATATAATTCCTAAGTTGTAATTGTTGTTTATAGACCTAGTAGACTAAAAGTTACTAGACCTGTCATTATGATGTCTATGGAATACCAAAACGAAAACAAGTTATAAATTCTATCCTTTTGGGAGGAAGGCAAAAGTAGTAATTGCACGTTCAATTAATGACCATTAGACATTATATAAATAACATCCTATCTTACTTAGAAAACAAGTGGGATATGTACTTATTAAGGTAAAAATAAGTTACCAATCCATGATACCGCATAAGCCAACGGTAAGTAATTTAATTGTTAATAACACCGAGAGTGTATTGAAATCAAGGAAGATGCTCTACTCCATTTACATATCAAAAATATATATATTTAAAAATAAATTTGAAAAATATTATCCTTGATATATATTAAAATTATGCCTATAAATATTTAAGAAATGATTTCCTTTAAAGCAAGCGATACTCTTACTAGATTGTGGCAGCGATTATTCTTTATAACTTATGCCTAAATGGCTTAAAGTGCCAGTAGAGAATAAAGGAAAAATCTTAGTGTGTATATATATATATATATATATTTATTTATTTGAAACTCACACATAAGTATAGTTGGGGGGTTCGCTCAAGAAGTTCACATGCTTGAAGGTAAACCATGAATCCAAGTAGAGTTATGCCTATAGCGGAGGGACATCCTCGCTTAAGTTATGGAGTGCATTCCGTTACCTTTACTAAGAAGAGTGTTTGATTGATATCTACATTTAATGGAGATACCTCATTAGGGCGCTCGACACTACCTTAATAGCTTCCTCGATCTCCTCACAGAGCTCTTCTTGGTATTAAATACTAATTGTGGCGGTCGAAATTCCCTCTCATGGGCGGACTCTCCAAAATCGCTTTTTAACAAACTCTTATATTGCTTCATTTATTACGGGCTGGCTCTCTTGCTGAATGGGAAATGTTTCCTAGCTTTAGATCTTGCTTGCTACTCGCTTGATCCGTTGCTAGGCTATAAGGACGATTAGAACCTTTCCCTATAAACCTTAGAGCCACAGTCAGGACGAACAGCACCCAACCTGTAGGTATTAATAAGAGGTCGTAGCTTATAGGAGGAGCGGCTGCTCTGCGATAAAAATATTGGTATCTACGATTGAGAAGCAAAGAATCTCCGCAAAAAAGAGTTGGCCTCTGCAAATGGAGTAAGCAGTCTCTGCGATAGGGGTAGTAAATAGCGTCTCGACGGTGGGACCCATTATGATCCTGGAAGGGTGGCCTATGTTCTTATTTCCAGGCTTGCGATTACCAGCAGTTCGCTTCACTCCTTTCCTTTACATGAAGGTCAAGGACACCAGTCCTTCTGTTTTGTCAGCTTGATCGTTGTACAACTACTATAAAAACTCTATATATGGGATTCGATCTTAGTTTATCTTTATACCACCTCTTCATTTCATTGAAATATATATATTACACTCTACATTTAGCTACAATCCTCGGTTGATCCTTTTGTACTTAGATATGTCATACAACCTCAGTTATGTGAATCGATTCAGTCGATCGCTTAGTGTAGATATATGTATTCTATTTGACCTTAGTGGATCGCTCTGCATAGATACAGGGCATGCTACCTCTGTAAAGGATAGAATGACCCTTTAGTGCCCAATCCCAAATATTAACACTTGCATTCTTTTATTATAGTTCGACCTGAGCTTATGGGAGAACTCCAAAAAGGAGTCCGACCCCATCTCTCCTATTTGATTAAAGTTATATATATATATATATATATATATATATATAATGTGCTTAGATATGGCTTCGTGCAAGCCTGATCTCTTACAACTAAAAAGATACATGTGTTTCAATAAAATATACATATACATATGGGAGGGCGCACAAATATGCTTCCGAAACGAATTGCAATGGGGCCGCGCTAGTGGGGAAAAACCAAATGCCCACACGTACCTAAGGAAGCGCACACGTGCCATTATGTTCGGTACCGAACTGAGGCATGTGCATATTTCTAGCGCGTGCGTTCTCAAAAGCGCGCACGCGCCCCTGTTAATATAATTAAAAAAAAAGAGGGAAGATGCATTCTATTTCCTTACATTGCGGCCGAGCCTCACTCACCCATCGCGTGCGCGGAGCTACATACCACCATTTTCACCATTTCCACTCAAAAACTCTCTCAATCCATCCACCAAGTGGTCATTAAGTGCATTGGATAGGTAAGATTCATGTTTTTTGTCATTTTCTTCATTTTTTTTTGTAGTTTTTTTTTTATTTTTGTTTGTTTATTAAATTTTTTATAATTCCGAAATTAGTAAAATAATAGCTTGAATTTTTCATTTGCAGAGTGTAAAGCTATAAAATGAATGAACAAAATGTTAACATGGAGTCCGGTGGAACCCAATAAAACACAAATCTTGGAACCAATGAAAACCCTCAACAAAATGAAAATCCCCAAGAAAATCAAAACCCCCAACAAAATTTCGACCAAGATGACTTGAACCATTATGTAAATGAAATGAGAATGCACACTCGAGAACTAGGGAACACAAGGGAACCATCTGGAGTGTCCCTTGCCACCTCAATTGACTCCCTCGTCCATGCACATCGCCAATTGAATGACATGACTGAATATAGAGTTAGGATGCGGTAGTATTATTCCACGGCCATTTCCAAGGAGGAAATCAAGGAAAATTTTAGGGGCTAATCTTAGCTCATGGGCTAAATTTAGGGGTTTTCATTTTTTAGTGGGCTATTATTTAATTAAACCATCATTTACTATGATTAGCCCAATTTGTATATATTTATTTTTAATAAATGGCACATTAGCCCCATAAAATATATAAAGAGACCCTAAATATAACCATTTAGCCCTTGTTTGACTAGATTTTGAGCTCCCATCGCCCATAAAATATGCCCGATCCCTCTAATTCGCCAAAATTTGTAGAACAGTAGCTTCCCTTTGGTAAATTAGCCCTTGAGCTATCATGGAAATCCATGTTTTTTGTTGTAAATTTGTCCATAATATATGGAGTGAAATCGATTTTCAATTTAATTAGCCCCATATGTATATATATGATGTTTTACATTTGGTTGTTATAAGCAGGTTTCTTCAAATTTCAGGATCGCTAACCAGAAATCTGCCAAACCGCATGAGCCTTAGCATCAAATCACTGCAGAAGATGAAGATGTTACTACGATTACTGCCAGAAATTACATAAACTGCCGCTATTTGAGGATTTTTTTTTTAATAATATTCTAACTTGCTACCATTTACCAAACTGATTTCTATCCCGCCATAGAATTACCAAGTTACTGATTCACGATCACGAACAGATTCAAGGGAACAATGGCAGCCTAAGCATCTGAGAAAATTGTTTTTACCATATCGTGGATTTAGATTCTTTCTCATCAATTTTTATTTTTATAGTCAAGTTTTATGGTTTACTTTATATTTTTACTCTCGATCGTAGTATTCTTTTGATTATAGGCTCAAGAGGATAAAAGCGATGGAATTAATTCTCAGTTGGTGAAAGATGAATAACCAGCTATCTTTGAGGTTTTGCATGAATCTTTTTCTCAGCTAGGTTGCGAGCGAGATGCTATGGGCGTTGATGATAAACAAGGGCATTGATCAATTTTATCAATGGATGGGTATCCACCAGTTCGACAGTCAGATCCATCAATAGATCAGTTCAGTGAATCATAATCAGTCATCCTCAGCCGGTTAGTTGCATAGTAGTAGCTCCGCAGGTACGCACTATCCCTCTTCTCTAATATATTTTGTCATAATGATTTCAGATTGAGATCGAGAGCTAGGGTTTTTAATGACCCTTTTTTCTGTCTCTTCAGGTGGTATTACATCAATGCACATCATATTATGTAATGTCCCTAAAAATATTAAAATAAAAAAATTTCTTCTTCTTGCTAGTTTGCCTAACATAGATTATATATTTATAAATTAACTTTAGCACTGTGGAAAGTATCGGTACTCGCATTCAGTATTTAAGAGTTCAGAAAAATTCTTAGCAAGGTAGCTTCTATTGGTTATGCTTTTGTTGCAGAAGTAATTGTGATGAGTATGTTTGTGTAAAGTTTAACCATGAAATAATACTAGCAGTCTCTTTTCCTCTTATATGATCTAAATGTATGTTTAAATGTCAATTGTCCAAATGTTAATGATGAGGCGTGATGAACCTCATGAGAGAAGTTGGAATACCCTGAAACGTTGGGGTTGATCTAAGCACTCCTGGCGGAGTCACCGAGAGGTAAGGGGTGAATGCTTGAAACCTGTGGACTTACTTAGCGATTTCTCTAATGCATATTTATTTGTCAACTCATTGCAGGTGTTCTTCGGTGGCCATCTTTTGAGTAATTCCATCATGTAAAAACTCTCAAGGTGAAAACACCCTTTGTCCTAACATGTATGGGTTGAAGTCTTTATCCTAGTGATAATTAACTAAGTGCTTTGAACCCACAAGACTATACTATATAGTTTGCAATTTGTATTGGGATCCTATCGTGGTAGTTGGTTGTATTAAATGTGCACATGGCTGTCACGTGGCCTTTGGCTAGCTGGGCTAAGGGTTGTCGCGAGGGTTTGCCCAAAAGTTGTCAATTCGTGAGTTTGCTTGTCTTTTGGCTGAGAGGGGGTTCTAGTTTTGTTTGTGAGGTAGCTGCACCTGGCCTGAGCTATGCTAATGGCTAGGGTAACGTTTGGTGGTCATGGAGTTGAGGTAGAAGAATGACCTACAGGTAACTACTACTACAATCACTCACTGTAATTTCTCAATTTTTCATCCATAAGTAATGAGATATTTCGGTTTTAACATCTCTTGGGTTTCCTCCATTGGAAGGTATAGTGTAGCTCTCTGCGTGGACTAGAAGGGAACCAATATGAATTGTATAAGGCGTTTGGACTGGTAAGTCCAGGATCTTACAACCCCTCACACCTTATTTGTCTCGGTTTGAAGAAGGTTTTCATAAGTTTGAAAGGAAGAGTCTTCGTGATGCCTTTGGCTCACTTAGGTTTTGGAGTCTCAAGAGTGGTTTCCTTTGACTTGACCAGGTGTTTGAAATATCGTTCTAAATTTATTTTGATGGGTGAAACTTTCAAGGGTTTCCATACTTGCAATGGGGTTTAATGGTTGGTCTCGGTTGTTTTCAATGTTTTCGTGCCCGTGTAAATATGGGTTTTGAAAGAATATTTACTTCTCTGTAATTATTTGTGGATCTCATTTTACTCTTGGTAATGTGAAATAAACTTCTGCGTTTTTAATATTAGACCCAAATGGATGCCTGAATAAAATAGGGTCGTTGGGTTTTTCAATTTGGTATTCTGTCAATTCGAAAGCTTGGTGAAAAGTTGTTTGACTAATTATAATAATAATATTTCTAACCTAGGTATTAATACATTATTAATACTATTTACAAATGTGGCTTTCCACTAAATATTAATACTTTATTAATACTATTAAATGATGTGGCAGCGCACTATGCATAAACTCTATGCAATAAATGTCTTTTATAAATAAATAATCACATCATTATTTATTAAAGTTCTTAATAATAATATTTAATCTTGTATCTTCACATGATACTTTGTTTAACAATTTAAGGGTAAGTTCTACTTCTTTGGACGGTCTTTTAGTAAGCTTGGATAGGCACCTCTAGTCTCTCTCTTGCATGTCGGATTCCCTCATTTAACATGGTAGTTCTCGCAGTATTTGATGATAGATAAAATATAAATCACTTAATCAATTTAAATAAATGTGATGAAAGTAGAAGTGTTATTCAGAGTCTTTCTGACTCAACACTTTGATATTTAGTAACCCCGAGTGCTCTTCAGAGCCTTTTAACTCAACACTTTCACATGAGCATTACGCTAGTGCAATTCCATAACTTCCTGCTTAACACCAATGCTAGAATGTGGTTGTGAGGCACATCTAGAATATTCAAGTGGCCTCAGATCCGGTATTCATTTATAAGGCTTGGAGTGCTCTAGGGCTTATGCCCACCACTCAATGTACCTCAGGGCTTACTCCTAGTACATAAACATTCTTCTAGGTACATCGAGGCTTATGCCCAATATGTAGGTTATATGTGTGTTTCTGAGTCCATTCTCAACACACTCATAATTCAAATCATGTAAAATCATAGCTCTGCACAATAAGTAACAAAAGATCATCTCAGTATATTAGGGTTTGTACCTATTACCCCCCATTTCTACATGGGTGGTCACTTGAAAATTTCATGGTTTTTGCTGACGTTTGGTATAGTGTTTCTGGTCATCATTGCTTGACAACATCAATAATCAATTTGGGGGCAGCAACCATACCTCAGTATACAAATGGGACAAAAATGATAAATCCAATGCTTGGTTAATGAATCCAGAGGATGTTGATGTGACTGGTACAGGTGTGTGTCTGGAATGCATGGAAAATACAGTTTTTTATGGCTGTATAATTTTGAAGAAAGTACAGATAATGTTGAATCAGATTCTAGTTCTCCTTCAAAGATACTCTATTGGAAGTAAGCAACCAGAAACTATGAAAAAGCCATCAAGAACTTAACAACTGGGGACATGCATTGCAGGAGTTAATTGCTATCGTTCTTGCTCGAAAAAAAAAGACAATTGTTAGAATAGCTGTAAGCAAGTTCTAGGCAGCAATCCAACTGCAGTTTGATTTTCATCGAGCTATTTATACTTGGAGGTTGTGCTGTATGTTTTAGCAGATGATAGTTTAAGAAGTGGGCATCAAATCAGTGCATTGGTAGATAAAAAGAAACGCAGAGAATAAGTTCATGTTCCATATCAAGACAATAAATCGACTCGCCTTTTGTAGGTTTCTTTAAGAAGAAATAACAGAACTATGATGATAGCTTGTGTCAGTCCTACAGATATAATTGCAGAGAAAAGTCTCAGTACTCTTAAGTATGCTAATCAAGCTCGTAATATTCAGAATAAGCCAATTGTCAATCGTAATCCAATGTCCACTAACATGCAGAAAATGCGAGAGCAACATGAATATTTGCAATCTGAACTACTATGTGCTCGTTCTGGTGGAGGTGTTTCCTCTATTGAAGTGCAATAACTAAAGCAAAATATTTCGTGTTTGGAAGATGGCAATGTAGAACTTTGCCGAAGGTTTCAGGAGTATCGTAATAAGTGCCTAATCATAGCCCAGCATGCAGTGGAAGCCGAGGTTGAAAAAAACAGAGTTAAGTGTCAAACTTAAGATATTGTGTGATGGAATTTTTTGGAGCCTGACGAGGATGCATCGTTGGTAGGCTTCGACAGCTCGAGGGATTTGGATACTATATCCCCTGCATCTTCCCAACTTTTTTCTAGAAAGCACTAGTCACAGGGAAATAGGTTCCTCATAAAAGTTACAGATGTAGATAATATTGACCCAATGGCTCGCGACGAAAGGTTTGATTATCCAAATCGATGAAAGAAATGCCGAGAGTCCAACCGCCGTTTGCCATAGCGTTTTTATGGATCTTCCATTGAAAATGCGTCATCAATTGATGGATCCCAGATCTTAAATGACGTTTCAAGAGTCAGTCAAACCGCTAGTTACATCAGTGTTTATTTCTACCATTGGCAGTTCATTTCGTTTTAGCAGCAGATTGTTTGATGCTTTCAATACAGGGCTCGGTGTTCAACGGATTCTTCAACGTAGTCGAAATTAAATCAAATCGGGAGTGTTTTTTACACCAAGGCTCTGGTTTTTTCATCAAATTAATCAACAGTGGATTTTCTAAAAATCAATTGGAGGTCACAAGGAGCCCGACAATTTTTCCTATCTTAGATCGATTAAAATTGTTGTTTTGATGAAGGTCATCTCATCGAGGAAGAGTTTGAATCCACACGTCTTTTAGCAGTAGAGCTCATGACTTCTCATACTTGGAAGCCAAGTATCGGATCAACTCCACGATTAATGCTTGGGTTTTAGCATTATGATCAACACATAATCGAATCAACAAGGTAATCGGTGGAGTTCACGCCAACACAGGCATTCGACAGACGTAAACTGGGTTTGTTGTTGGCACTGCAATTAGCGATTGGTTATAAGGATTTCACGCTAAACCTCAACACATTAAGTGTTTCCCCTGGCAGCCAATTACAGGATCACATTCAACTACAATCTCAGGTTGCTGCACAGATCAACACATAGCAAATTGATCAGAAGTCACGGCCAATTTCGAGTGGAGACGTGAAGCACAAATTTTATGGATCCGATTTTTGTTGGTCGCAGCACCATGTTGATACACGGTTGATTCTTTGATATCAAAGAATGACACCAGTTCGTAATAAACACCAATAAACAACATATGTCGCATAGAATTTTTCACTTTGACAAGCTATCCACCGTTTGATAAGTGTTTTGGTCTATCTTTTCATTCGTGGAGATAGGAGCTGTTAAAAAAGTCATTTTCAGATAGTTCGAGTCTTTGTTTTAGTTAGAGAGAAAAGTATTTATCTTTTACTTTTTTATTTATTTCTATTATTTTATTATTTTCAAAGTAAGTGAGCTTTTAGGTTTATAAAAGGATCTAGCCTCCTTCTTTGTAAAGATGGAGAAAATCTGGGAATTTCCTACCTTTGAGCATAATAGAAAAAATATCATGGGCCTCTTTGGATAAACTCAGAACTCTCTCTCTCTTTGTATGGCATTTCTCTTTGTTTTCCATATTTCATCTTGTCTGAGGCGATACCTCTCTTAGTTCATTTCTTTCGATTCTTAAGCTAGGATCATATCAATAGAAGGCTAACAATATAGCACAACTTCATTTGACCCATGCTTTTCTCTTAAGTTTTGCGGCTTTCAGGTATTCTCAGGTGCAAGAGCTCTTAGTTGGTCACTACATTCACCTGGCAGCAAGGCCCATTTGAGCTCTCTTTTGACTCCATTCGCCCCTCTGGTATACTGGCACTGGCCTTTCCTTGAGGACTGATCCTCCCATCTTCCCCATCACAATTTCAAAATACATCTTTTGTTACATTTCTTTCTCTAAGGAAGCCTCTTCATTTCACCTTGCCCATTTACTATACCTGCCTTAGCGATCCTATCTTAGGGATACCCCCCTAGAGTTGGAGGAGATCCAACCTGAAGAGAAGAGGAGAGGAGTGTGGTGACATTGGCCTCTCTCCTAAAAGTTTTCATCCCGCTGGTGTGTTACATTTTGGGCTTCAACACACGCATGCCAGTTTTGAGAGACAACATTTTTGCGCCACTGCTGGGGACAAAGTCCAGTTCCCAAAATTTGAAGACTATGCTTCATTGACGACATTTGTGGTAGATTATATTGCAGATTATTTTTCTCACATGGCGACTCCACAAAGGGACAGAGCCCTTGTCCTTTTGCATATTTGAAGATCCTATTGGGTGTAGAGGTGAGCACATTCATTAGAAGGCTTTCAAGCTCACCTTGGTGAATCCACAGTTTGGTATGAGGTATGACTATATATATGTTTCAGATTTAGTACCTCATTATTTGAATTTATGGATGATGATAAGGAGAAACCGCGTAATCTTCTGCACGAAGCTTTTTTCCCGCTAGATTTCTCAAATATCCATGGATTTCCTAATGAATGCCATGACCATGAGAAGGTGCGTGACATTCTCCCAGAATTACATGGAAATAGTGATGTTTCAGCCATCCATCACATTGCCTCTTACTACAAATTGGTGGTTGATTTTAATGTTTATCATGAGGATGACCTTATGGTCGTTTTTGCTTTCACTTTGGAAGGGGATGCATTAAATTGGTTCTATGGTCTTTTGAATGAGTCCATAGACTCAATGGCCGAGTTTATCGAGAGATTTCTCCTTTCCTGGCATGATGGAACTGTTGATGAGATTGAAAAACTTGCTAGAGAGTATGATGCCCTCATCCCTAGGGTCCATCTTGAGTTAGAAGAAAATATTGAAGATCTCATTGAAGAAAAAACACAAGTTTCTGAGCAGCTTCATGATGAAAAGTTAGAGCTGTCCCAAGTTCATGAATAGTCTTATTGTGAAGATTCAGACCTTCCTCAAGTCTATGCCACCAACGATATTCATAAGCAGTTTTATGATGATTCTGATCTACATCAAGATCATTTCATTATTGAAGATAACAATACTCATTCTGCAGATCAGCCTAAGGAGTCTTGTGATGAAGGCTGCTTGTGCACATCCTGATTTTTTCTACCAAAATTTTGATGAATTCTTATATCTTGACAGCATGTCATTACAGATTCATGAGAAGATTGCAAGACAACGTTGTTTTAGGGTAAATATATCCCTATCCCTGTCTCTAAACAAACACATAGAAGAGCAATTTGGCGTAGGAGAGATGCTGAAATGGTTACATTGGTTATATGAATATACTTAGCATTCTTTTGTCTCATGATTAGTTAGTGTAGGTAGGATGAATTAAACTCCTACAAGAGAATTTAAAATTTTCAGTATGCTTTTCTGTTTTGTAATAAGTCCGTGGTTTTGGGATGTGAATTGAGCCATCCCCACCACTGGGCATTTGCTTTTAAGATTTGGTCTCCGATAACCATGAAGATCTGAGGTTCTCGTATGCTCTCGAGGAGAGCACACGTCCCCGTATGGATCCAGATGTTACCCCCCATTTCTACATGGGTGGTCACTTGAAAATTTCATGGTTTTTGCTGAGGTTTGGTTTAGCAATTATGGTCATCATCGCCTGACAGCATCAATATTCAGTTTGGGGGCAGCAGCCATACCTCAGTGTACAAATGGGACAAAAATGATAAATGCAGTGCTTGGTTAATGAATCCAGAGGATGTTGATGTGACTGGTACAGGTGTGTGTCTGGAAGGCATGGAAAACACAATTTTTTATGGCTGTATAATTTTGAAGAAAGTACAGATAATGTTGAATCATATTCTAGCTCTCCTTCAAAGATACTCTACTGGAAGCTAGCAACCAGAAACTATGAAAAATCCATTAGGCACTTAACAACTGAGGACATGCATTGCAGGAGCTAAGTGCTATCCTTCCTGCTTGAAAAAAGTAGACAATTGTTAGAACAGTTGTAACCAAGTTCTGGGTAGCAATCCAACTGTAGTTTGATTTTCATCGAGCTATTTATACTTGGAGTCTATGCTGTATGTTTTAGCAGATGATAGTTTAAGAAGTGGGTGTCAAATCAGTGCATTGGGAGATAAAAAGAAATGTAGAGAATAAGTTCATGTTCCATATCAAGACAGCAAATCGACTTGCCTTTTGCAGGTTTCTTTAAGAAGAAATAACAGAACTATGATGATAGCTTGTGTCAGTCTTGCAGATATAATTGCTGAGAAAAGTCTCAGTACTCTTAAGTATGCTAATCAAGCTCGTAATATTCAGAATAATCCAATTGTCAATCGTAATCCAATGTCCACTAACATGCAGAAAATGCAGGAGCAACATGAATATTTGCAATCTGAACTACTATGTGCTCGTTCTGGTGGAGGTGTTTCCTCTATTGAAGTGCAAGAACTAAAGCAAAAGATTTCGTGTTTGGAAGTTGGCAATGCAGAACTTTGCCGAGGGTTTTAGGAGTACCGTAATAAGTGCCTAATCATAGACCAACGTGCAGTGGAAGCCGAGGTTGAGAGAAACAGAGTTAAGTGTCAAACTTAAGACATTGCGTGATCGAATTTTTTGGAGCCTGACGAGGATGCATCATTGGTAGGCTTCGACAGCTCGAGGGATTTGGCTACTATATCCCCTGCATCTTCACAACTTTTTTCTACAAAGCACCAGTCATAGAGAATTATGTTCCTCACAAAAGTTGCAAATGCAGAGAATATTGACCCAATGGCTGGCGATGGAAGGTCTGATTATCCAAATCGATGAAAGAAATGCCGAGAGTCCATCCGCCATTTGCCATAGCATTTTTATGGATCTTCCATTGAAAATGCGTCATCAATTGATGGATCGCAGATCTTAAATGACGTTTCAAGAGTCAGTCAAACCGCTAGTTACATCAGTATTTATTTCTACCATTAGCAGTTCATCTCGTTTTAGCAGCAGATTGTTTGATGCTTTCAATACAGGGCTCGATGTTCAATGGATTATTCAACGCAGTGGAAATTAAATCATATCGGGAGTGTTTTTTGATGCCAAGGCTCCGGTTTTTCATCAAATTAATCAACAATGGATTTTCTAAAAATCGATCGGAGGTCACAAGGAGCCTGGCACTTTTTGCTATCTCAGATCGATTCAAAATTGTGGTTTTGATGAAGGTCGTCTCATCGAGGCAGAGTTTGAATCCACGCGTCTTTTAGCAGTAGAGCTCATGACTTCTCATACTTGGCATCCAAGTATCAGATTAACTCCATGATTAATGCTCGGAGTTTAGCATTATGATCAGCACACAATCGAGTCAGCAAGGTAATTGGTGGAGTTCACGCCAGCACAGGCATTCGACATCCATAATATGGGTTTGTTGTTGGCACTGCAATTAGCGATTGTTTATAAGGATTTCACGCCAAGCCTCAACACATTAAGTGTTTCCCCTGGCAGCCAATTACAGGATCACATTCAACTATAATATTGGGTTGGAGTAGATATCAACACATAACAAATTGATCAGAAGTCACGGCTGATTTTGAGTGGAGACGTGAAGCACAAATTTTATGGATCCGATTTTTGTTGGTCGCAGCACCGTGTTGATACACGGTTGATTCTCTGATATCAAAGAATGACACCGGTTCGCAATAAACACCAATAAACACCAGATGTCACATAGAATTTTTCACTTTGATGAGCTGTCCACCGTTTGATAAGTGTTTTGGTCTGTCTTTTCATTCGTGGAGATAGGAGCTGTTAAAAAATTCATTTTCAAATAGTTCGAGTCTTTGTTTTAGTTAGAGAGAAAAATATTTATCTTTTACTTTATCTCCTTTATTTCTATTACTTTATTATTTTCAAAGTAGGTGAGCTTTTAGGCTTATAAAAGGAGCTAGCCTCCTTCTTTGTAAAGATGGAGAAAATTTGGGAATTTCCTGCCTTTGACCATAATAGAAAAAATATCATGGGCCTTTTTGGATAAACTCAGAACTCTCTCTCTCTTTGTATGCCATTTCTCTTTGTTTTCCATCTTTCATCTTGTCTAAGGCGATACTTCTCTTATTTCATTTCTTTCGATTCTTAAGCTAGGATCATATGAATAGAAGGCTAACAATCTAGCACAACTTCATTTGACCAATGCTTTTCTCTTAATTTTTTGCGGCTTTCAGGTATTCTCAGGTGCAAGAGCTCTTAGCTGGTCACTACATTCACTTGGAAGCAAGGCCCATTTGAGCTCTCTTTTGACTCCATTTGCCCCTCTAGTATACTGGCACTTGCCTTTCCTTGAGGACTGATCGTCCCATCTTTCCCATCGCAATTTCAAAATACATCTTTTGTTACATTAGTTTCTCTAAGGAAGCCTCTTCATTTCACCTTGCCCGTTTATTGTACCTTCCTTATAGATCCTATCTTAGGGATACCCCCCTAGAGTTGGAGGAGAGCCAACCTGAAGCGAAGAGGAGAGGAGTGTGGTGACATTGGCCTCTCTCTTGAGAGTTGTCATCCCGCTGGTGTGTTACATTTTGGGCTTCAACACACGAATGCTAGTTTTGAGAGACAACAGTACCCATATCAAAGCTGAAGAACATCACTAAAACATTGGGGCCTTCTCACCTAGTATATACTCAAAAGAAGTCAGTCAGGGTCCATGCCTAGTATGTCAATATATATAAAAGAATAAAGCATATGTGCTAGGGCTCATGCCCAATACTCAAAATAAAACATATGTGCTGGGGCTATGGCCCAATATATCAACAAAAATAGTTAGTCCAAAATCCGGGATATTACATATGATGGCCATGAAGTTGCTTGAGATGACAAACAATTCAAAGGGGAAGGGAAGTCGATAAACCCAATGATCCAATTTTTGTATGTCTCACCTTTGTCTATCTGCATAAAGATAAAATCTGTAATAGAATTTGAAGAATCCATAAAAGAAATCTCATGCACCAAGAAAAATGTAGTTGATGCCATGTTGCCAAGAAACCCATTTTCTCTGGTATAAAGGTTGTTGCTGCACAGTCTGGTATAACTAACTAATTTTATAAAGGACCATTCCCATGCTTTTTAGCGCCTAGAATTGACAATTTCAAGTATGGATACGTTTTTATTTTGGCTTATCAATTGACAATTCTGGATATGCAACTGACAGTTACAGTCCAACGATGGTTTCTAGGTCGGAGCATTCTCAACATGGTCTGTCGTTTGTGATGATACCATATCTGGATACAGCTAAGTTTGAATCCAGTAGTTGCTCAAAGACAATCCTATAATCCCTAGTTCGCCATGGATATTGGTGCAAAAGTTGGGATAGGGGGCATTTGGCATTGCTTATCTCTATTGGAACAAGTAAGTTTCCAAGTAAATAGTATTATGCAGTAACTTGTGGACTTTTTAACCTTCTTTTGAATATAGGACACAACTGGAAGCATAAAAGAGGCACCGTCTTTAATCTGCAAAGCACTTTTCTAAATTTTCTAATTCTATTACCGTGGGTGACCAAAATAAATTGCCCAACGTTGCTAAGCAATTGTTTAGTCAGTTATCTCATACAATAATTTTTATGTTAGCATAATGTTTTTATTTTCATGTTTTTTAATCATTGGTAGTAAAGCTAGACAAAGTAGTTGTAGGAATAAAGTTAGAATAAGTGGGGTGTCGGATTAGTAAGCCAACATCAAAGACCAAGAATTTCATGCCAACTTCAATCGTGGGTCAAAGAAGTAATTCATTTTAAAATCTCATTCATATTACTAATTACAAAGTAGGCTTGTTCGTTAATGTTAAAAAAAATGATATTAGTTGCCATTGAATCCTAACGATGTTTGTTTGGTTGTTTCTTTATTAAAGAAGAATAATATTAGCTCTTATTAATATTAAGAGTGTTTGTCTAGTTGGTGTTTGTTTAGTTGTTTTTTCTTTTACCATGTGGCAGTTCAAAGTTGTTTGTATTAAAAACTACTTTCACATCTAATGTCATTATATTATCACAAAAGTTGTATACTAAAAAAAGATGCATTTGCATCTAGTTTTATTATATTGAAAAAGAAATTCAAAATATTATTGTGAATTTTACTCTTTCATTCAATAACCAAAACATATTAATAATTATTAGTTCATTCTTAATTTGTTATTTCATATTTAAATAAAGTTATTTATATTTATATGCATTTGTATATGTATCTATATAACCTATTATAATTTAGGTATGAGCAGTGTGAGTGAAGAGAGTTATTACTTGTTTCCACACTCATCAAGGTTATTCTCCATCATAACCAAAACATTGTGAGACTCATCAAGGTTATTCTCCATCATAACAAAAACATATTGGTCATTGCCAATTCCTTCTTAATTTAGTATTTCATGTTTAAATTAAGTTATTTATGTTTAAATACATTTTTGTATGTTTGTATAACCTATTATAATTTAGTTGTGAGCAGTGTGACTGAGGAGAGTTATTACTTATTGTTGATAATGTTTTATATGAACTAATGTGGCAGGTTAGCCTACTGACTGAATCTAGACAAACCAAGGATGATCTCAAGCTCCCTACTGATGATCAGTTCCTGGCCCATGTAAGGAGATCAAGTGTCTACTGATGAGAAGATATGAATTCATCAAATATTTTCTTGATAAAATAGCTGCCAATTCGTAAAAAAATTGGGAATATGACAATTCTGAAATTGTAATGTGTCAATTTGGGGAATTAGTCAAATATTACATTGTTCTCAATAGTATTTGTTTTCATCATTTTTGGTGGGGATTTTTGTTCAGCTATATGCAGAGATGATAAAGGAGAGAAGAAACACTTTCGATGTGGTAACCATAGAGCCTATCACTTCAGCCATAAAGGATTTTTCTAATGCTTCCCATAAAGTTGCTAAGGAAGCTGGGGTAAGCCACCAACTAAATCTATCTCCAAAAATAGAGCAATGGCATAATGGCTGTAACAAAAGAAGCCTGAATCTAGCTCATTACTGTTACCAGTCATAACCTAGTGACAAACAAACCTATTTAGAATATTTATAGAGATCCCCTTTTATAAATGGAATCATCCCACACAAATGTAGAAACCAATTTACATTATGCTCTGTTCAATAAAATGTGTTGAAACTCAATGAGAAATTTGTGTAGGTTTTGAGAAAACACAGAAAGGGAGATGCACACATAATTCTATGGATAACGACCTTCAATACTCACCTATTTCTTACAGAGAGAGCATTTCTAGATGATGATGAGTCAACAACCATCTAACACACTATGGTGTAGGACTTTATTCAATTTCTGACCTACTTTGTTGTGGTCATCTGTTGGACATTAATAAATTATCTTATCTATCTATCTTTACTAGAATTGTTGGAGAATCACTCTATCTTAAGGAATTATCATTCATAGAAAGATTATTGCAGGAATATTTTTTACTAGTTCGTTTCTTTTGCATTATTGTTAGAGGAAAATTATTTACTATCATTTCGTATGCTTGCATGGTTATTAATGTAGTTCAGAATCTAGCTAAAAGTGAAGTATGAGAGGCATATCTAGCCAAATCCTTTTTCTACATAGGCATTGGTGAGGAGGTATATTATAACTGTGTGATACTTGTACATTTTCCAGGAATTTATAATTTCAAAATATGTTTTATGAATATTCTTGTCTTGATGCAATACATGTCAACCTTACTCATTTTATCTCTATAGGAAAAGGATTTGGAGCAAATCAAATTTATCGAGGGGAAGATAGTTGTTGTAGGCTAGTAGATGGACTTATTTTTCCACACCCTTGAGCTTGGGTTCTCTTCCATGGGGTTTGATTTAATTTCAAAAGGAATTGATCAAGCTAAGAAGTATGTCATCTTGAAGGTGTATGAAATCCTTTATTGTATGTCTACATGAAACTTCAAGAAAGTAGCTCAAATATTTTTGGATTCTATTTCAACATTCAAAACCTCTTACCTTTTCCCATATGATATGTTCATGCACTCAATATTTTAGGTGGTGCATGCACTCAATATTTTGACATTTCCTTGAGCAAACTTTTGCTCTGAATATTCCTAACTTGGATGAGGATGTTGTATATTTACTTGAAAAATGCTTGTATTCAAGCCAAGCAAGTGTATCATAGCTATTATATGGGTCAACTTCTATAATTGGTTAGTTTTTATTATTTTTGGGTTTTCGAGGATGGTTTTAAGTCTTGGAGAAGGGAAATACTTGGACATTGAATCTATGCTATATGATTTTAGATTTTATTGTCTTGTCAACTAATTCATTTTTATTATATTGTGTTTTCTGTCAATTGAAGAAGCCTTGAGTCACCATTATTTGACAAGTATTCATGGCATCAATGAAGAACCTAGATGCCTTACTCCTTTCAACTTTGATTTTGAGTAGGGATCATTTACTTAGAAACATATAAAACAACTTATATGGAGGAAATCTCTTAGCCTCAATGAAAACATGAAGCAATAGCCAAATCAAACGAACTTGAGATTTATCTATTTGTAATCCTTCTTTGTTGGTTATGTTAATATGGTTCTACAATTCAATCCATCTCTTGGTTTGTTGTTGTTGCAATAAAGTTTGCAGTTGTTGGCATTCAGTTGGATCTTATTCTTTAAAGGATTGGTAAAGGTAAATAAATGGATGGATATGTTTACTTGCATGTCTAGATAGACTGGGGTAGTTGTGTATTACAAATCTAGGCCAGTTATTGGCCTCTATGTGATTATTATTATTAGACATCAAAATGTAATAAAAAAACTTAATAATATAAAGTAAATGTTTTTGTAAGAAGTTGTGTGACAAGCATGCTCTCATATATATTTGGGCTTACAAGTGTTGCAAAATATGGTGCCAGTTTTGGCATGACTAACAATGTTTGGTTGTTTTACACCTCACTTTTGAATACATAATAATAACTAGAAATTTGCAGTATATAATCTCAGTATATAATCTGGAAGTTTGTTATTTGGCTTAAAAACCCACATTTTTTCAACATAGACATCAATTTATTATTGTTTAGTGTTATTTTGTATATATTTATAATATTATTATTGTTTGTATTTCTACAAGGAAATGACCAAGCTGCGTGCAACTCTTGTTCTTTCTAGTTTCTACTCCCTTCTTTGAGCTTCCACGTGGATGTTTCTTAATTTTATCACCCTTCTTTAGCTTAATGACTAGGGTTTGAGGTTTAGATGCATATGAATTGGTCAAAGGTTTGAGACTTCATAGTACTTTATTGATTTTATTTTATGTGATTGCAATAACAACTCGTAGGTTGATCTTTTGGTTACTTAGGAGAATGGAAAAACATGGATTTTAGCCAAACCTAGTTTGATGTAATTGTATCATAATTGAATTGATTGAATAAATCCTATGTGAATAGGCAAAAAATCAAATAAAAATTAGCGTAATTCAACAAGTACTGGATAATGGCACTTTCTATAGGATATTATAGTTTAATAAATATGTTGTTTTATTATTATATGTGGTTTATGCATTATTGAAAAATTCGCCAAGTCTTCATAATGTTTTATAATTTAATAAAAGATTCGCCAAGACTTTAAAAGGTTTTATAATTTAGTGAAAGATTCTCCAAGTTTTTGCAAGATTTTATAATTCAATAAAAGATTCGCCGAGATTTTACAAGATTATATAATTTGGTGTGACATTCGCCAAAAAATTATATATACGTATTAAATAATGGATAAAATAGCCTTCATATTTTCCTATGTGTCATGGGGATTATCCCAATTATTATACATAGAAATTTAGGGGGGGTCTTAAAATTTTCCCTGGAGGAAATAAAAGATTTGAATATTACAAAGGCCCAATTATACAGTATGTTCATCGATCCAAGAACACAACAACCACCGTACATTAGAAAGCCATGTGTTTGCATGGATTTGTGTCATTTCCAACCATGGAGGGACAATTGGATGCATAGGTGGTTCATGGTTTGTGATAAACCTCCTTGCAATAATAGGGAGGTTCCACAGTACTTCCGTCAGCAACTGTGGGCTGAGTTTGCGCTTGTTTTATGTGTCAACTATATATATATGAATGAGGGTAGTTAACGTCGTGAGATCAATTATGATCTATTTTAAGAGGAATATTTGGATTCCTATAAAAAATTATTTATGTGTTCAAAAAGCTTAAAAGAAGTGTTTCGAGTATACGATAGTTTTTACAAGCTTGAAGGTTAGGGAGGTTAGCATTGTAGAAAATATTATGGAAATACAATCTAATATAGATGGAAAATGTTTATGTTTCAAGAATCATGATTGTTCATACTTATCTTGGCTATACTATTTTTATTCTTTCAACTAGTTAAATAGAGAGATATTTTCTATCTTCGAGATCAAGGTTAATGGCCTCATAATATTTCAATTTTTTTCCTTTAATTCTTTCTCACCCCACATTTTCTATTTAAACTTAGATGTGGTTATATTTTTAATGTTATTGATATCTTGCAAAGTGGCATTTTGGTCAATCTCCTATAGTTTAACCAAACCATGACTTCTGTAAAATATAAACATCCAACATAATTAAATTTTAATATTCAATAATATTCAATATAATTATCATAGAAGCTATTTAAAAAAATGACAAATTATTATTATGATTGCATCGAGAGTAGTGAGGTGATTCCAATAAAAAATGGGGGATATGTTGTGATGTGATGTGATGTAACATGGCATATTTTAATAAAAATAATATAAAAAAATTGTTGGCTAGAAAATTTTTACAAATGTTTTAATGAAATTAAATATATATTTACAAATGTTTTAATAAAATTAAAAATATATATTATGTTAATCAAAAAAAATTTATCTTAAATTTTTTACATATCAAGAAAAATATTACATCTTAAGAAATTGGATCCCTCAACATGTTTAATGGGCTCGGCTTTAAGATGGATCTATGGTGATAAGTAACCAATTTAAAATTTTATATAAACAATTTTCAAGACAGAATAGTAAATGATGTGGCTCGCTTCATTTGAACACAGAGGAAACATGAACGACCAGCTGAGCCTTAAAAATGTTTCACTTGTTTAAGTGCGGGCTCTTCTTCACCACATACCGATTTCCCACTACAAAATAAACTAGCATATCCCCAAAGCGGGGGAAATGAAACACCGAAGAGAAATTTAATTGGTACATGTGCTTTGATTAAGATTGGTCCCATGCAGGTCCAATATAATTATCAAATCCCACAACAAGATAGGTTGGTAACTCAGGAGGGCTAGATAGAAGTGTGTATACAATTTGCATGACCACTCCAAGTGCACCATTTACTAATCCTGTTTGGACCCATAAATTGAACGATAACATTACTTGCTTCCCTACACAGGAATGTTTGTTTTTCTAGTTGATGGCCATCATTTTGTGATGCGTTTGAACCATTGGTGAAACTTGATAGATTGTGCAATAGGCATGGCCAATGCTTGGAGCATGTATTTGTTATGATTGTGTGCAATATCGTTGGTTGCAAATCTTATTCAAATGATGGAAAACAAGCAAATGTCAAAATCAAATTCATCAACCGAGAACTACAATTTTAGTAAAAAATGCATGATCAGATTCCAATGATGAAAAAGAAGAAAATGTCGATATTGTATAACATTTAGCCTTATTCCATAAATATTTCATTAAGAATATCAATTTTTTATTTTAGTGTGATATGTATATTTGAGTATTGTTGGAAATGTTCTCATTTACAATGTCACAAAGTTCTCCTTGTACAATTCCCAACATATGTGTCTTGGAATTGTTTTATGACATAAAATTATCTCTATACAAAAGTAATATATTATATTGGTTGATAGAAGTAGTCCACAAAAACATATAAGGCCCAATATACCATGATTCCTATGCAAATGAGGGAAATAACAAGAGAGTGATGCTCCTACAACAACATGGTGTATTGGTTGTGCACAATGTGTGTATGTTTTCAAAAAATGGCCATTACTAACTTTCCACATATTTTCCTAGAAAATGCTTATCGAATGTTTAGAATTGTTTTTGTGATGTAAATCTTGAATTGAGTTCGAGAGAGGTACATATATTTATGTCAAAGAAAAAAAATACCTTTATCTTTTTACATAACCATAAGTTTTTAATATACTATGATCCTCATGTCAATATTTGATGAGTGAATTTAATGTATAAATGTAAAGATCATACTCTATTCCATGTGATATCATATTCTTATTTAATAAACTCTATAATAATAATATTTATAAAAATAACTACCTATATTCTCTCACACACATATATATATAATTTAAATACATATTTTTTTCTTAATAAACAATTTTTTATTTATTTAATGAAATATAAGGTGCTTCTTCCTTCTTTCACCACTTTATTAACCATATCTCTTTTACTTATAATGTAAACTGTGCATCCAATAAAATGGACCTTCTTTCTTCTACCAATTTACTAACTTTATTTACATAACATGTTGTATGGCAATTTATTAACCTTAACTACATTATATTTGCATATCCCTTAATTACATTTTTCATATCCTTTAATTACATTATATGAACTGAACAAGTCCTTTATTATACAAAGTCCATTTTATACAAGTATATTATCCTTACACATGTTACCTCTTTTGTATGCCATCCTTTGCATTATTATTTATTATGGAAAATTTTAGGGGCTAATCTTAGCCCATGGGCTAAATTTAGGGGTTTTAAATTTTTAATGGGCTAATTTTTTATTAAAAACACATTAGGTATGATTATCCCACATTTTATTTACTTATTTTTAATGAATAGGAGGTTAGCCCCATCGAATTTAAAAAGGGGAGCCACGATAAAACAATTTAGCCCTTCTAAAAATGGATTTAAACCTCTATTAGCCCACAAAAATCACTAGGCAAATCCCATTCGCCCCTGATTTACAGAAATGGCAGATGCTAGGGGTTCTTCCAACTTCCATTGATCATGGAAATCAAAGTCGAAGTTACATTCGTCTAGATTTTATGGGTTCGATATCATTTTTCAAGTTTCTCAATGTCCACACAAGAAGGGAAAATGATATTTATTATAAGGTATTATAGAAACCCATTTTAATCTAAGAGAGTTCTAAATCTCATCACCTTAGATCCAAAGTTTCCCCAAGAAACATGAGGATTGTAAAGCTTGCGATCGATGATGGGGAAATAACGTTTTTGTGGGCATTTGGGGCATCATGCTTGGGGGATGGGACTTCATTTATAGCTGTGTAATTGGGAATGCAGGGGGCCACGACTTACCAAGGAGAAACTTGTCGAAAGATACACCAAGACTTCACAAGGTTTTATAATTTAGTGAAAGATTCACCAAGATTTTACAATGTTTTATTATTTAATGAAATATTTGCCAAGAATTTACACAATTATAATTCAATGAGAGATTCACGAAAAAAATTATATATAGATATTATAAAATTGATAAAATAGCCTTCATATTTTCCTATATATCTTGGGGATTCGCACATTTATTATACATAGAAATTTGGGGGGGTTCTTAAAATTTTCCCTGTTATTTATACTCCAAGCTGTACTCAATGCATCAAGTAATACCATCTTGTAGATTATGCATTGAGTATAAAGTTAATGTATATCAATTTCACTTTATTACATGAGATCGGATTATAAAAAGAGAATATGTTTCATGTGGGATATAAAAACTCTGCGAAGCCAACAATTAGCTTTATCTCTTTTGAACAAAAAATTCTAGGTGGACTAGGGTTGTTAAGCTGAATGTTAGGCGTCCTCTAAGCATTACTTCAATTATAAGAACTCCTTGTTGTTGACAGATGCGTTCTATGAAAACAAGAAAGTGGTTTGTATATTAGTATTGTCTCTCCTTTTCACATTGCAGCATAATTAATCGGACCTTGGTTTAACCTCCTCTGGAAACAAATCTCTTATCCATGGGATCGTCCATAGATTTACATGCTCCTTCATCCTCATCGAGTAAATGGAAATACATATTTATTCAAATCATATAGAATTATGTTCATTAATGTTGCATAATCAACTAGAACAAACAATATGTTGGTCCAACTATTCTCAAAAGAATTGCGAGGGAAATCCAAGGACCCAAGGATGGTGCACCATTGAAGTGAATAATACATTAACACTTAAATAAGATGCAATCCAATATTTGTACATTTTGCATTCCTTTAAGATACATTCCAACAATGGTGAATCACGATGGCATGTTTATGTTGGGAATGATTTTGTACAGGCTCATGCGATTAATTAATATATTGATTTCACACATAATTTTGCGATTTTGCATAGGCTCGTGATATATTGATTTCACAAATAATTTTGGCATAAATTATGCGAGTGACTTCATTTTATTATTTAGCTAGATTTTTTAAATTGAAAATCTATCAGATGAGGATATCAATCATATGTAGTTGTAAATTATTTAACAATCATGGTAAGAGATTATTAGAAGTCAATACAATGCCTGAAATGTAATGTCTAACCAGAAAATGGAGCATGGAATAAGCTACTCTTACGAGTGTGGTGTTTATTTTATTCTAATAATTTTGTTGACATGGGTGCTCTGTAATATTTGATTTTATTGTTTTTCTGTAACCATAATCTTCAAAAGAGATGGACGTACGCCATTGTTATTTGTTCATGCAACATTAAGTCACTCCATTTATGCTTCTATAACTTGCTTAAATAATGTTGTTAGTAGTCAGGGTTGATTCAAGCATCTGCTCCTTATCTTTTGCTACTTGTAACCGTCTTTCCATAATGTTAGCACCTATATATTTTTGGTTTTTTACAACATAAAGACCTGTATATGAAAGATGGAAGGCGAGACAGCTACCTGAGAAAAAAGCTTGAAGTGATCTCCATCGACAATGGCCAGGTGCTAAGGCAGGAGACAGAATGGTCTAGAAGGGTTCTGATGTAATGAAGGGCTAATGTCAAGAGCTAAGTCTTAATAGGGGAAAAGAATGACTTAAGATAAACGAAGAAATAACCTAAACACCTATAGTCCTTGGGAAAATTTATGAAAGAGTAAATGTCGTACAGATCGGCACCGTTGATCAAGGGCGGGAGTAAGATCTATGGTTTTAAAAGGTCCGTTGCATGGCCAAGTCGCAAGGAAGAAAGGGAATATGAGTATGCAATGGGCCAGAGCCCATCGGACAGGTGTCGGCCTATGAGCATGTCACAAAGAGGAAAGAGCAGTGAACGATGCGCAGTTAGGTGCATGCGATGGTGGGGACATATGGAAGGATCTATGGTAGAGATGATCTTTTTGAGATCCAAGTGTTCAGGTCTATTTACCAGAAAAAGAGCGTGAGTCTCCAACAGATCTACGGTTCGGGTGGAAAGAAGAGCCAGATCAACGATTGGTGGGGGCCGGAAACGTACAGAGTATAACAAGGGGTACCCCACTAGCAGATGAAGGACCTAAAGTCTAAGACGAGTCTGGAGACTCACCATGGATATACATCTGAGAACAAGCGGATGGTCCTCATACATCGTTGCACCAAGAAGTAGCACGAGGGATAGCGGCAGTCTAGATGCAATGTTTTGGGCCCCGTTAGACAAGTGTCAGCTCCATAGCTTGTTGCATGGATCAAGGATGATATAGGAGAAGCTTTTTGGGTGCATGCGATGCTGCCCCTTAGATGCATTCAAATGAGATCAACGGCCGAGATGAAGACTAGTGGAGATGATCCGACGGTGGAGATGGGTAGGTTGTCAAATGTAACACTCCAATTTTGACCCCTGTGAAATATTGGCTTTTAATGTAAATATGGTATACATACATTGTATGTTTCCTTAGCGTGGAGCTCAAGGCCAAGGCCTCGCTAGTGTATGTTTGGATTTTATTTAAAACAAGTGAGTATTTGATATTTTGATACCCATGTGCTATTAAGCCATGGAATATTGTAAATTGATGTAAATGTTAATATTTCAATAAAATACCAAAACTGGCTATGGAAGCAACGAATGAGAAGGGTCCATGTGTATCCACCAGGGAGTGGTGAGGGGGTTGTGAGGATGAACCATACGTTGCCAAATGTTAGTGTGAGAACCCATTGGACTTTCCCTTGATGACATTTATTTCTATTGTAAGGAAGTAGTTGAAGATTTCAGTCCATGGCTTCAATGGAGCATGGGCAGCCCAGAAATTCATATTTGCAGGTATGGGCTCTGTTTTCTTGTACCACAAGTCACTCTACCTCATGGAAGTTGCTTCTTCCTCATCCCCATTCCATTGTGGATGTTACTAGCATCAGTTTTCATTCAAAACCGAATTGCCAGCAGTGAGAAAAACCAGAAATCGCAACTTTGTAAGAACCCACGTTTTGAAGTGCCAAAAACACCCAGGTTTGGTATTGGACAGTGAAATCCAATGGGGTATCCATAGATATAAACCTTGGGGCGAATTTGAGAGTATTACATACCCCAAAATCCATTGGAAAGCCAAGTTTTTATAGCCCAGAAAACCAGTGACGGGATTGAGTTATTTGATGAATAGAATTGTGAGAAATCCAATTCATGTGAATGACTGAGCAGAGGTTGGGTTTGTTTGATAAACCCAGTGAAGGCTAGAATCTCAAGAATTAGTAGCTGGACCTTTCTATACCTATCCTAAACAGCACTAGAGGGAAGGGATGCCTGAGGGACTGTGCAGCAGAGAATGGGACCTTCCTTGTGTTGGGTGTGGTAGGTAATGTGTGTGCCTTGATTGTTGAATTCATTTGAGATGCCTGTAGCTCTGTGGTTGAGATCATTGGCTTAGCATTTCCCTCATTTGTCTGTTGTATGCTTGATAAACCCAACGGTGTGTTGGCTTAGCATAATTGTTGAGTGAAATCATGGCTGTGAGTGAGCCCAGCTAGTTCCTCCTTAGTGGATACACAACCCAGCTTGGGGGTGATCTCTCAGCTGAAAGAATACAAGCTGGACGGAGATCTATGGTTGGGTGGAACGTTGGTCTCACATATCCAGTTGTTTGGACAGCTTCATCTTCAAGATAAGTGTTCTCTGTGATTTACACTATGTGCATTATGTGTTTTGCAATGTGTTAATTATGAACGTTAACTGCCCATGTTAATGAAATTAAATGATTGTCTTAATAAAATCGACATGAAGTCTGTGCATAGCTTGGGAATGGAATTGAAATCCCTGGGTGTTGAATCATCTTATGCCTATGTTAGATATGTGGATGCATTACTGTTTATGTGCTTGCTAGTATGTTTATTTCCGCTGTGTTTATTTGAAGTATGAGTGTGCACACAAAAAGATTTTAATTGTTATGAATTAATGAGTAATGTATGGGGTTGAGAGTGTTAATAAGCCTAGTAAGTCAGTCATGTTTCCTTCCTTGCA
Organism: Larix kaempferi; assembly: GCA_027924585.1. Taxonomy (NCBI): domain Eukaryota; kingdom Viridiplantae; phylum Streptophyta; class Pinopsida; order Pinales; family Pinaceae; genus Larix; species Larix kaempferi. Next base: position 22,313,832 of record BSBM01001022.1, read on the forward strand.
TTGCAATGAGAGAAGGGGACGCTACAGAGTGCTATCACAACCCAACTTGCAGCACTGGGGCTGTTTGGGACAAACTATGAGTTACAGGAAAGTAAATGAATGTTTTAATGTGGTATTGGAGAAGTTTGGGGCGTCATTTTGATGTGGCAAAATGATAGGGTTATATTTCTCAGGTGTGGGGGAGGATCACACCATTGCATAGAGCTCTCCAATAGCTTTCCAACGGTACTAGACTCACCTCATTTGGCTGAGGGATGAGGGAGTTATGAAATCCGGAAGTTACAGGAAATGTAGGTTTTTTTCGCAGTTTCGGGCTATCGGGTTTCGGGTTTTGGGAACGCGAATTTTCAAAATTTGTGTTTGGATTTCCGAAATTCTGAAACCGCAATTTTCAGCTTTCGGGCTGCCGAGTTTCGAGTTTCGGGAATGCGAATTTTCAAAATTTGCGTTTGGATTTCCGAAATTCCGAAACCACAATTTTCGGCTTTCGGGCTGTCCAGTTTCGGGTTTCGGGATCGCGAATTTTCAAAATTTGCATTTGGATTTCCGAAATTTTGAAACCGCAATTTTCGGCTTTCGGGAACACGAATTTTCAAAATTTGTATTTGGATTTCTGAAATTCCAAAACCGCAATTTTCGGTTTTTGGGCTGTCGGGTTTCAAGAACGCGAATTTTCAAAATTTGCGTCTGGATTTCCGAAATTCTGAAACCGCAATTTTCGGCTTTCAAGCTGTCGGGTTTCGGGTTTCGGGAACGCGAATTTTCAAAATTTTTGTTTGGATTTCCAAAATTCCGAACCCACAATTTTCAGCTTTCGGGATGTCAGGTTTCGAGTTTCGGGAACGCGAAATTTTAAATTTTGCGTTTGGATTTTTGGTCCAAAAATTGGAATTTTGGAAAAATGTGAAAAGTGGAAAGTAGTCAAACCCAGAATTTTATAGAGGACAAATGGTGCATCGAAACAAAGATCCATGAGTTCCTGAGTGTTCCTTGTTGTATAGACCAACTTCGCCTGGTAGAAAAGTTTTCATGATTCCTCATAGATTTTCTTCCATAGGTGGCCGAAATTGGCATTCCAGACCAAAATACAACTGTGTAAAATGTACAAAATTATTGGTAAAAGTTGTCATTTTTGAAGTGATGTACTTTCCACACCCGATGTCAGAATGGAGCAAGTGTATAGGCATTGGAAAGCTTATCTAGTAGGGAACAATGGTGCATAGGCATAATTCAAGTGTGGACATCATACATCATAGATAATTAGAGCAGAAAAGTGCCAGTGATGATTTGTCAAATTGTTGACAATATGGGCAATTTCCAGAATTGCAGGAATGGGCAAAGAAATGAATGCATAACAGCTATGTGAATTATTCCATGAGTTGATGATGTAAAATATTGATTGTTTTATATTTCTATATGCATTCCTAATATGTCTAACAAATATTTTCATAATGCACAGTGCTTGCAACTCATAAAATTAATAATTGTAGCAGAGGTAGCATACAGGAAAAATGGTGACCATAAATGATGCTCAAGAACCTTATGAGCATGAAGAAGACGTCCTAGGAGAAAATGTGCATGAAGAGAATGCAGAGACTGAATCCAATGGGACAAGGGAGAAGGTGACTCCTCAGAATTTGGTTGAAACCATGGTGAGCTTCAATGAAAGATTTATGAAGGCTCAAGAAGAACAACACCAACTCATTGCTTCTATCTTGCAAAGTCTCACTGACATGCAGCAGAGGATAAACCTTGATTCCAACCCGAGCAATGCAGGTGAAGAAGAGAGAGAGGCAGAGAGTCGCTCTAGAGGCGGTTCAAATAAGAGGACTCCAAGCCCAAGGAAGAGTTCGGTGAGCAGAAAGCATAGAACAACTTCCTCTAAATCCTCTTCCAGCAGATCGTGTGACTCCAGAGGTTCTCAAAAAAGTCCAAGGCATGCATCTAAGAGATTTGATGGAAGAAAGAAGTTCAAAGGAATCCCACATGGAGAATTCAGGAAGGAAAGGCCTCCCACATTTGATGGAGAAGGTAAGACTGGTCAAGAGGCAGAGGCATGGCTTCTTGGAATGAAGAAATATTTCAGAATTCAAGACTACTCAGGAAATGAGAAAGCCATAATTGCTATTTACAATCTAAATGGCAGAGCTTCAATTTGGTGGGACAATCTCTTGCAAGTGAAAGGACTCAGTGAGAGGAAGATCAGTTGGGAGACATTCAAGAAGTACTTCAAGGAAAAATACCTTTCTGCTAGGTATTATGACAGTAAGAGAAAAGAGTTCAATGAACTCAGATTGGGGAAAAAATCTATGGAAGAGCATGTCCACAAGTTTTTGGAATTACTGAGGTATGTTGACCATATCAAAGATGAGAGAGTAAAAACCCAATGCTTTCTTGGGAGTCTACCTCAGAGTTTCAGAGATAGAATTGAATTTGTTAATCCACCAAGTCTTGATGAGGCCATTAGGATGGCAATGCATTGCTATGAGTAGAATAAAGGAAAAACCGAGGTTAACCAAGCATAGAAAGGAAATCCAAGAGGGAGGTTTGATCAAAAGAAGAGTGGCTTCAAGCCACCATTCAGAGGCTAGCCTAGGACTTTTCCATAGGGACAGCAAGCAAGGAGTGGATTCAAACTAGCAGTAACAGCATACAAAGCATCAAAGGGACCACTCTAGTGTTGGAGATGTGGAGAAAACCACATGTTGAAGGATTGTCCACATCGGAGGGACAATCCCCAAAGGTTGCACAACTTAAAGGGATCAGCTACAGTGGAGGACATGGCAAGGGCAGCGCCTCAAATTTATGCAGCATTGGATAATCATCAAGCAGACCATCAATCATCAGTGGTAGAAGTTGAAGGTAAGGTTGCTAAGCAATCTATTTCTGTTTTGATTGATCTAGGATCTACTCATAGTTATGTTTCTCCAAAAGTGGTTGAAGGTTTTTCTCTTAGAAAATTGAAGCATAATAAATTTTGGCTAGTTTAATTAGCCACAGGGACCAAGAGAAAGGTTAGTGAAGTAGTGGTGGAGTGCCCCATAGAATTGAATGGACTCCACACACATGCAGATTTAAATGTTCTACCTTTAGGATCATATGATTCCTTCATCGACATGGATTTGTTGGAAAAACATAGAGCCAAATTGGACTGTTATGAGAAATCACTTGAGTGCATTGATGAAGATGGAAGGCCAAGATTGGTAAGAGGAATTCCCAAGCAAGTTTTGGGAAGGAAAATTTCAGCCCTACAGTTGAAAAAGTTTTATAAGAAGGGTTGTCAATTATATGCAGTTCATATGTCAGAATCATCTGAGGAAAAGGGTCCAAGGATTGAAGACTTTCCATTGCTGCAAGAATTCCAAGATGTATTTATGGATGAAGTGTCGGGACTACCACTGAAGAGAGATATTGATTTTACCATCGATCTTGTTCTAGGGGAACGCCAAATTCTGAAGCTCCTTATAGAATGAGCACGCCGGAGTTGGTAGAGTTGAAGATGCAGCTGCAAGAATTAATGGACAAGAGATATACCAGGCCTAGTGTGTCTCCTTGGGGAGCACCGGTGTTATTTGTTAAGAAGAAGGATGGGACTCTGAGGCTGTGTATTGATTACCAATAGCTCAATAAGGTGTCAGTCAAGAACAAGTATCCATTTCCAAGAATTGATGACTTGTTTGATCAAATGAAGGAAGCTAAAGTGTTTTCAAAGATTGACTTGAGGTCTAGGTATCATTAAGGGAGGATTAAAGAAGAAGACATTCACAAGATGACTTTTAGAACTAGATATGGTCATTACGAGTTCACCGTGGTGCCATTTGGTCTTACCAATGCACCTGCTACATTCATGTGTCTCATGAATAGTGTATTCAGCAAATATTTGGATAAGTTTGTGATTGTGTTCTCAGATGACATTCTTGTCTATTCAAGGAATGAAGAAGAACATGAGGAACATTTAAGAATGGTGTTGCAAGTCGTTAGAGAACATCAGTTGTATGCCAAGTTAAGCAAGTGTGAGTTTTACCAAAAGAAGGTGCAATATTTGGGTCATGTCATTTCTGAAGAAGCTATTGCAGTGGATCCAGAAAATATTAATGTCATCATGGATTGGTCTACTCCAAAGAATGTTTCAGATGTTAGATCTTTTATGGGTCTTGTTGGCTACTACAAAAGGTTTATTGAAGGCTTCTCTAGGATAGCTCATCCGATCACTTCATTGCAAAGAAAGAACATCAAGTTTGTATGGTCTGAAAAATGTGAGAAAAGTTTTCAGAAGTTAAAGGAGTTACTTATCAGCGCTCCTGTTTTGAAGACAGCAGATCCAAAGAAGGATTTTGTAGTGTGCACAGATGCTTGCATTGAAGGGCTAAGTGGAGTGCTCATGCAAGAAGGAGTTGTGATTTGCTATGAGTCAAGAAAATTAAAAGAGCAAGAAAAGAATTGTGCCACACATGTTTTAGAATTAGAAGCCATATTGCATGCTCTCAAGATGTGGAGACATTATTTGAAGGGAAGAATATTCGAGCTTAGAACAGACCACATGAGTTTGAAGTATTTGTTTGATCAGCCAAACTTGAATGCTAGGCAAGCTAGGTGTATAGAGTTTCTTTGTGAATTTGATTTTGAAATTAAGCATGTAAAAGGAAAGGAGAATAAGGTTGCAGATGCTCTTAGCAGAAAATTTCATATTGCAGCAATAATTATGTGCAAGTCAGATTTGAAGACAAAAGTCATTGAAGCAAAAAACAGTGATGAAGCTTGTCCTCAAATTAAAGAAAAATTGCAGTAGGGAAATGTGGATGAAAAGTGTGCGGGATATCAGCTTGGTGAAGACAATAGCCTCATTTATAAAGATGGACTGTGCATTCCAAATAGTGCAGATTCGAAGAATCTAGTGATAGATGAAATTCATCAAATGCCATACTCTGGACATCCAGGATATCAGAAGACTATAACAACAGCAAGAAAGTAATACTTTTGGCATGGTATGAAGAAGGACATAGCTGAGTATATTGCTAGGTGTCAGAAGTGCCAACAAGTCAAGGCAGAACACCAACATTCATCAAGATTGGTGCAGCCCTTACCCATTCCGGAATGGAAGTGGGAAGTGATCTCTATGGATTTTATGATAGGTTTGCCCATGACAGTGAAGAAGCATGATTCAATCATGGTTGTGGTGGACAAGCTATAAAAGGTAGCTCACTTTATTCCAGTCAATTCCACTCACAAGGATAGTGACATTGCAAATATCTTCATGAGAGAGATATTCAAGTTGCATGGATTGCCTAAGGCAATAATTTCTAATCGTGACACAAAGTTCACTTCCAATTTTTGGAAGGGATTATTTCAGGAATTGGGAGCTAAACTGAATTTTAGTATAGCATATCATCCTCAAACAGATGGCCAAACTGAGAGAGTGAATAAGGTTCCTGAAGACATGCTAAGAATGTATGTGATGGATAAACCATCCAAGTGGAAAGATTTCCTACACTTGGTGGAATTTGCATACAATAATGGACATCATGCATCCTTGGGAATGAGTCCATTTGAAGCATTATATGGAAATGGATGCAGGACTCTAGTGAATTGGGACAGCCCGGTGAACAGGGTAGTACTTGGACCAAAGATGATCAAGAAAATGGAATAGGAAGTTGCTAAGATTAGGGAGAATTTAAAGGCAGCTCAGGACAGGAAAGAGTTATGCAGATTTGAAAAGAGTGCGTAAGGAATTTCAGATTGGGGATCATGTTTATTTGAAAGTGAAATAGAGGAAGAGTTCTCTCAAGTTGGGGAGTTATGCCAAGTTGTCAGCAATATATTGTGGGCGTTCTAACATAAGAGCTCATAATATTTTCCATGTATCTTTGCTTAAGAAGTATATACATGATCCTAATCATATGATTGATTGGAATGTGATACAAGTGGAGTCCGAGGGAGAGTTCCAAGTAGAGCGTATGCACATCCTTGACAAGAAGGTCACTTTGCTCCGGAACAGATCCATCAGGAAGGTAAAGGTCCAATGGAAGCACCCTAGTCCTGATGAGGCTACATGGGAGCTAGAGGATGTCATGAGAGAGGCATTCCCATTTTTGTTCAGTTTTGAGGACACTAAGGATGGTGTTGTTCTAAGGGGGAGGGGAATGTAATACCCCAATTTTGACCTCTGTGAGAATATTGGCTTTTAATGTAAATATGGTATACATGCATTGTATGTTTCCCTAGTGTGGAGCTCAAGGCCAAGGCCCTGCTAGTGTATGTTTGGATTTGATTTAAAACAAGTAAGTATTTGATATTTTGATACCCATGTGCTATTAAGCCATGAAATATTATAAATTGATGTAAATGTTAATATTTCAATAAAATACCAAAATTGGCTATGGAAGCAACCAATGAGAAGGGGACATGTGTATCCACTAGGGAGTGGTGAGGGGGTTGTGGGGATGAACCATACGCTACCAAGTGTCATTGTGAGAACCCATTTGACTTTCCATTGATGACATTTATTTATGTTGTAATGAAGTAGTTGAATATTTTAGTCCGTGACTTCAATGGAGCATGAGCAGCCCAGAAATTCGTATTTGCAGGTATGGGCTCTGTTTTCTTATACCACAAGTCACTCTACCTCATGGCAGTTGCTTCTTCCTCATCCCCATTCCATTATGGAAGTTGCCAGCATCAGTTTTCATCCAAAAATGAATTGTCAGCAGTGAGAAAAATCAGAAATCGCAACTTTGCAAGAACCCATGTTTTGAAGTGCCGAAAATGCCCAGATTTGGTATTGGACAGTGAAATCCAATGGGGGATCCATAGATATGAACCTTGGGGCAAATTTTAGAGTATTAGATACACCAAAATCCATTGGAAAAATTAGTTTTTATAGCCCAGAAAATCAGTGACGGGATTGAGTTATTTGATGAATAGAATTGTGAGAAATCCAATTGTGAATGACTGAGTAGAGGTTGGATTTGCTTGATAAACCCAGTGAAGGCTATAATCTCAAGAATTAGCAGCTGGACCTTTCTATACCCATCCTGAAGAGCACTGGAGGGAAGGGACGCCTGAGGGACTGTGCAGCAGAGAAGGGGACCTTCCTTGTGTTGGGTGTGGTAGGTAATGTGGGTGCCTTGACTGTTGAATTCATTTGAGATGTTTGTAGCTTTGTGGTTGAGCTCACTGGCTTAGCATTGCCCTCCTTTGTTTGTTGTATGTTTGATAAACCCAACTGTGTGTTGGCTTAGCATAATTGTTGAGTGAAATCGTGGCTGTGAGTGAGCCCAGCAGGGAAAATTTTAATACCCCCCCCTAAATTTCTATGTATAATAATTGGGCTAATCCCCATGACACATAGGAAAATATGAAGGCTATTTTATCAATTAAATAATACGTATATATAATTTTTTGGCGAATGTCACACCAAATTATATAATCTTGTAAAATCTCGGCGAATCTTTTATTGAATTATAAAATCTTGTAAAAACTTGGAGAATCTTTCACTAAATTATAAAACCTTGTAAAGTCTTGGTGAATCTTTTATTAAATTATAAAACATTATGAAGACTTGGCGAATTTTTAAATAATGCATAAACCCCATATAATAATAAAACAACATATTCATTAAACTATAATATCCTATAGAAAGAGCCATTATCCAGTACTTGCTGAATTACGATAATTTTTATTTGATTTTTTTCCTATTCACATAAGATTTATTCAATCAATTCCATTATGATACAATTACATCAAACTAGGTTTGGCTAAAATCCATGTTTTTCCATTCTCCTAGGTAACCAAAAGATCAACCTACGAGTTGTTATTGCAATCACATAAAATAACATCAATAAAGTACTATGAAGTCTCAAACCTTTGACCAATTCATATGCATCTAAACCTCAAACCCTAGTCATTAAGCTAAAGAAGAGTGATAAAATTAAGAAAAATCCACGTGGAAGTTCAAAGAAGGGAGTAGAAACTAGAAAGAACAAGAATTGCACGCAGCTTGGTCATTTCCTTTTAGAAATACAAACAATAATAATATTATAGATATATACAAAATAATGCTAAACAATAATAAATTGATGTCTATGTTGAAAAAATGTGGGGTTTTAAGCCAAATAACAAACTTCCAGATTATATACTGCAAATTTCTAGTTACTATAATGTATTCAAAAGTGAGGTGTAAAGCAACCAAACATTGTTAATCATGCCAAAAATGGCACCATATGATACACTTGCTTGGCTTGAATACAATCATTTTTCAAGTAAATCTACAACATCCTCATCCAAGTTAGGAATATTCGGAGCAAAAGTTTGCTCAAGGAACTGTCATTGAGTGCAGGCACCACCTACAATATGGTACCTTGATAAATTGGTAAATTAGTAAATTTGTTTTTCAATACATTAAAAGATAGCAACACCACGAAGATGTCTAAAAAAATTCAATACCTTTTTCCTTAGGGAGACTCTATCAAGTGAGATGATACTTGTCAGCATAATGTAGAATATGAACATATCATATGGGAAAAGGTAAGAGGTTTTGAATGTTGAAATAGAATCCAAAAATATTTGAGCTACTTTCTTGAAGTTTCAAGTAAATCTACAACATCCTCATCCAAGTTAGGAATATTCGGAGCAAAAGTTTGCTCAAGGAACTGTCAAAATATTGAGTGTAAGCACCACCTACAATATGGTACCTCGATAAATTGGTAAATTAGTAAATTTGTTTTTCAATACATTAAAAGATAGCAACATCACGAAGATGTCTAAAAAAATTCAATACCTTTTTCCTTAGGGAGACTCTATCAAGTGAGATGATACTTGTCAGCATAATGTAGAATATGAACATATCATATGGGAAAAGGTAAGAGGTTTTGAATGTTGAAATAGAATCCAAAAATATTTGAGCTACTTTCTTGAAGTTTCAGGTAGACATACAATAAAGGATTTCATACACCTTCAAGATGACATACTTCTTAGCTTTATCAATTCCTTTTGAAATTAAATCAAACCCCATGGAAGAGAACCCAAGCTCAAGGGCGTGGAAAAATAAGTCCATCTACTAGCCTACAACAACTATCTTCCCCTCGATAAATTTGATTTGCTCCAAATCCTTTTCCTATAGAGATAAAATGAGTAAGGTTGACAGGTATTGCATCAAGACAAGAATATTCATAAAACATATTTTGAAATTATAAATTCCTGGAAAATGTACAAGTATCACACAGTTATAATATACCTTCTCACCAATGCCTATGTAACAAAAGGATTTGGCTAGATGTGCCTCCCATACTTCAGTTTTAGCTAGATTCTAATCTACATTAATAACCATGCAAGCATACGAAATGATAGTAAATAATTTTTCTCTAACAATAATGCAAAAGAAACTAACTAGTAAAAAATATTCCTGCAATAATCTTTCTATGAATGATAATTCCTTAAGATAGAGTGATTCTTCAACAATTCTAGTAAAGATAGATAGATAAGATAGTTTATTAATGTCCAATAGATGACCACAAGAAAGTAGGTCACAAATTGAAGAAAGTTCTGCACCATAGTGTGTTAGATGGTTGTTGACTCATCATCATCTAGAAATGCTCTATCTATAAGAAATAGGTGACTATTGAAGGTCGTTATCCATAGAATTATGTGTGCATCTCCCTTTCTGTGTTTTCTCAAAAGTTGCACAAATTTCTCATTGAGTTTCAACACATTTTATTGAATAGAGCATAATGTAAATTGGTTTCTACATTTGTGTGGGATGATTCCATTTATAAAAGGGGATTTCTATAAATATTCTAAATAGGTTTGTTTGTCATTGGGTTACGACTGGTAACAGTAATGAGCTAGATTCAAGCTTCTTTTGTTACAACCATTATGCCATTGCTCTATTTTTGGAGATAGATTTAGCTGGAGTCTTACCCCAGCTTCCTTAGCAGCTTTATGGGAAGCATTAGAAAACTCCTTTATGGCTGAAGTGATAGGCTCTATGGTTACCACATCGGAAGTGTTTATTCTCTCCTTTATCATCTCTGCATATAGCTAAACAAAAATCCCCATAAAAAATGATGAAAACAAATGCTATTGAGAACAATGTAATATTTGACTAATTCCCCAAATTGACACATTATCGTTTCAGAATTATCATATTCCCAATTTTTTTATGAATTGGCAGCTATTTTATCAAGAAAATATTTGATGAATTCATATCTTCTCATCAGTAGACACTTGATCTCATTACATGGGCCAACAACTACTCATCAGGGAGCTTGAGATCATCCTTGGTCTGTCCAGATTCAGTCAATAGGCTAACCTGCCACATTAGTTCATATAAAACATTATCAACAATAAGTAATAACTCTCCTCAATCACACTGCTCACAAGTAAATTATAATAGGTTATACATACATACAAAAATGTATTTAAACATAAATAACTTAATTTAAATATGAAATAATAAATTAAGAAGGAATTGGCAATGACCAATATTTTTTTGTTATGATGGAGAATAACCTTGATGAGTGTGACAAATGTTTTGGTTATGATGGAGAATAACCTTGATGAGTGTGGAAACAAGTAATAAGTCTCCTCACTCACACTGCTCATACCTAAATTATAATAGGTTATATAGATACATATACAAATGCATATAAATATAAATAGCTTAATTGAAATATGAAATAACAAATTAAGTATGAACTAATAATTATTAATATGTTTTGGTTATTGAATGAAAGAGTAAAATTCACAATAATATTTTGAATTTCTTTTTCAATATAATAAAACTAGATGCAAATGCATTTTTTTAAGTATACAACTTTTGTGATAATATAATGACATTAGATGTGAAAGTATTTTTTAATACACACAACTTTGAACTGCCACATGTTAAAAGAAAAAACAACTAAACAAACACCAACTAGACAAGCACTCTTAATATTAATAAGAGCTAATATTCTTCTTCTTTAATAAAGAAACAACCAAACAAACATCGCTAGTATTCAGTGGCAACTAATATCATTTTTTTAACATTGACGAGTAGGCCTACTTTGTAATTAGTAATATGAATGAGATTTTAAAATGAATTACTTCTTTGACCCACAATTGAAGTTGGCATGAAATTGTTGGTCTTTGATATTGGCTTACTAATCCGACAGCCCACCTATTCTAACTTTATTCCTACAACTACTTTGTCTATCTTTACTACCAATGATTAAAAAACATGAAAATAAAAACATTATGCTAACATAAAAATTATTGTATGGGATAATTGACTAAACAAGTGCTTAGCAACGTCGGGCAATTTATTTTGGTCACCCACATTAATATAATTAGAAAATTTAGAAAAGTGCTTTGTAGATTAAAGACGGTGCCTCTTTTATGCTTCCAGTTGTGTCCTATATTCAAAAGAAGGTTAAAAAGTCCACAAGTTACTGCATAATACTATTTACTTGGAAACTTACTTGTTCCAATAGAGATAAGCAATGCCAAATGCCCCCTATCCCAACTTTTGCCCCAATATCCATGGCGAACTAGGGATTATAGGATTGTCTTTGAGCAACTACTGGATTCAAACTTAGCTGTATCCAGATATGGTATCATCACAAACGACAGACCATGTTGAGAATGCTCCGACATAGAAACCATCGTTGGACTATAACTGTCAGTTGCATATCCAGAATTGTCAATTGATAAGCCAAAATAAAAACTTATCCATACTCGAAATTGTCAATTCTAAGCCCTAAAAAGCATGGGAATGGTCCTTTATAAAATTAGTTAGTTATACCAGACTGCGCAGCAACGACCTTTATACCAGAGACAATGGGTTTCTTGGCAACATGGCATCAACTACATTTTTCTTGGTGCGTGAGATTTCTTTTATGGTTTCTTCAAATTCTATTACAGATTTTATCTTTATGGAGATAGACAAAGGTGAGACATACAAAAACTGGATCATTGGGTTTATCGATTTGCCTTCCCCTTCGAATTGTTTGTCATCTCAAGCAACTTCATGGCCATCATATGTAATATCCCAAATTTTGGACTAACTATTTTTGTTGATATATTGGGCTACAGCCCCAGCACATATGTTTTATTTTGACTATTGGGAATAAGCCCTAGCACCTATGCTTTATTCTTTTATATATATTGACATACTAGGCATGGACCCTGATTGACTTCTTTTGAGTATATACTAGGTGAGAAGGCCCCAATGTTTTAATGATGTTCTTCAGCTTTGATATGGGTACTGTTGTCTCTCAAAACTGGCATGCGTGTGTTGAAGCCCAAAATGTAACACACCAGCGGGATGACAACTCTCAGGAGAGAGGCCAATGTCATCACACTCCTCTCCTCTTCGCTTCAGGTTGGCTCTCCTCCAACTCTAGGGGGGTATCCCTAAGATAGGATCTCTAAGGCAGGTACAATAAACGGGCAAGGTGAAATGAAGAGGCCTCCTTAGAGAAACAAATGTAACAAAAGATGTATTTTGAAATTGTGATGGGAAAGATGGGAGGATCAGTCCTTAAGGAAAGGCCAGTGCCAGTATACCAGAGGGGCGAATGGAGTCAAAAGAGAGCTCAAATGGGCCTTGCTTCCAGGTGAATGTAGTGACCAACTAAGAGCTCTTGCACCTGAGAATACCTGAAAGCCGCAAAAATTAAGAGAAAACCATGGTTCAAATGAAGTTGTGCTAGATTGTTATCCTTCTATTCATATGATCCTAGCTTAAGAATCGAAAGAAATGAACTAAGAGAGGTATCACCTCAGACAAGATGAAATATGGCAAACAAAGAGAAATGGCATACAAAGAGAGAGAGAGAGTTCTGAGTTTATCCAAAGAGGCCCATGATATTTTTTCTATTATGCTCAAAGGCAGGAAATTCTCAAATTTTCTCCATCTTTACTAAGAAGGAGGCTAGCTCCTTTTATAAGCCTAAAAGCTCACCTACTTTGAAAATAATAAAATAATAGAAATAAAGGAGATAAAGTAAAAGATAAATACTTTTCTCTCTAACTAAAACAAAGACATGAACTATCTGAAAATGAATTTTTTAACAGCTCCTATCTCCACGAATGAAAAGATAGACTAAAACACTTATCAAATGGTGGATAGGTCGTCAAAGTGAAAAATTCTATGTGACATATGGTGTTTATTGGCGTTTATTGCGAACTGGTGTCATTCTTTGATATCCGAGAATCAACCGTGTATCAACACGGTGCTGCGACCAACAAAAATGGGATCCATAAAATTTGTGCTTCACGTCTCCACTCGAAATTGACCGTGACTAGTGATCAATTTGCTATATGTTGATATCTACTCCAACCCGATATTATAGTTGAATGTGATCATATAATCTGCTGCGAGGGGAAACACTTAATGTGTTGAGGCTTGGCGTGAAATAATTATAACCAATCGCTAATTGCAGTGCCAACAACAAACCCAGTTTACGGCTGTCGAATGTCTGTGCTGGCATGAAATCCACTGATTACCTTGTTGACTCGATTGTGTGCTGATCATAATGCTAAACCCCGACCATTAATCGTGGAGTTAATCCGATACTTGGCTGCCAAGTACGACAAGTCGTGAGCTCTGCTGCTAAAAGATGCGTGGATTCAAATTCTGCCTCGATGAGATGGCCTTCATCAAAACCACAATTTTAATCGATCTGAGATAGGAAAAAGTGCCAGGCTCCTTGTGACCTCCGATCGATTTTTAGAAAATCCGCTGTTGATTAATTTGAAGAAAAACCAGAGCCTTGGCATCAAAAAACACTCCCGATTTGATTTAATTTCCACTGCGTTGAACAATCCGTTGAACACCAAGTGCTGTATTGAAAGCATCAAACAATCTGCTTCTAAAACGAGACGAACTGCCAATGGTAGAAATAAACACTGATGTAACTGGCGGTTTGACTGACTCTTGAAACATCGTTTAATATCTGTGATCCATCAATTGATGATACATTTTCAATGGAAGATCCATAAAAATGCTATGGAAAACGGCGGATGGACTCTCGGCCTTTATTTCATCGATATGGATAATGAGACCTTTCGTCGCTAGCCATTGGGTCAATATTCTCTGCATTTGCAACTTTTGCGAGGAACCTAATTCTCTGTGACTGGTGCTTTGTAGAAAAAATTTGTGAAGATGCAAGGGATATAGTATCCAAATCCCTAGAGCTTTCGAAGCCTACCAACGATGCATCCTCGTCAAGCTCCAAAAAATTCCATCATGCAATGTCTTAAGTTTGACACTTAACTCTGTTTATCTCAACCTCGGCTTCGACTGCACGTTGGACTATGATTAGGCACTTATTACGGTACTCCTGAAACTCCTAGAAATGTTCCACATTACTAGCTTCCAAACATGAAATCTTTTGCTTTAGTTCTTGCACTTCAATAGAGGAAACACCTCCACCAGAACGAGCACATAGTAGTTCAGATTGCAAATATTCATGTTGCTCCCGCATTTTCTGCATGTTAGTGGACATTGGATTACGATTGACAATTGGATTATTCTAAATATTACGAGCTTGATTAGCATACTTAAGAGTATTGAGAGTTTTCTCTGCAATTATATCTGCAGGACTGACACAAGCTATCATCATAGTTCTGTTATTTCTTCTTAAAGAAACCTGCAAAAGGCAAGTCGATTTGCTATCTTGATATGGAACATGAACTTATTCTCTGCGTTTTTTTTATCTCCCAATGCACTGATTTGATGCCCACTTCATAAACTATCATCTACTAAAACATACAACATAGCCTCCAAATATAAATAGCTCGATGAAAATCAAATTGCAGTTGGATTGCTACCCAGAACTTGCTTACAGCTGTTCTAACAATTGTCTGCTTTTTTCGAGCAGGAACGATAACACTTAGCTACTAGAATGCGTGTCCCCAGTTGTTAAGTGCCTAATGGATTTTTCATAGTTTCTGGTTGCTTGCTTCCAGTAGAGTATCTTTGAAGGAGAGCTAGAATCCGATTCAACATTATTTGTACTTTCTTCAAAATTATACAGCCATAAAAACCTATGTTTTCTATGCGTTCCAGACACACACCTGTACCAGTCACATCAACATCCTCTGGATTCATTAACCAAGCACTGGATTTATCATGTTTGTCCCATTTGTACACTGAGGTATGGTTGCTGCTCCCGAACTGAATATTGATGCTGTCAGGCGATGATGACCAGAAACGCTAAACCAAACCTCAGCAAAAACCATGAAATTTTCAAGTGACCAACCATGTAGAAATGGGGGGTAACATCTGGCTCCATATGGGGACGTGTGCTCTCCTCGAGAGCATACAAGAACCTCAGATCTTCAGGGTTATCGGAGACCAAATCTTAAAAGCAAATGCCTAGTGGTGGGGATGGCTCAATTCACATCCCAAAACCACGGACTTATTACAAAATAGAAAAGCATACTGAAAATTTTAAATGCTCCTGTAGGAGCTTTATTCATCCTACCTACACTAACTAATCATGAGACAAAAGAATGCTAAGTATATTCATATAACAAATGTAACCATTTCAGCATCTCTCCTACGTCAAATTGATCTTCTATGTGTTTGTTTAGAGACAGAGATAGGGATATATTTACCCTAAAACAGCGTTGTCCTGCAATCCTCTCACGAATTTGTAATGACATGCTGTCAAGATATAAGAATTCATCAAAATTTTGGTAGAAAAAATCAGGATGTGCACAAGCAACCTCAATCCACTGATGGATGGGACTGATATAAAAAATTCCATCACAAGACTGCTTAGGCTGATCTGTAGAATGAGTATTGTTATCTTCAATAATGAAATGATCTTGATGTAGATCAGAATCATCATAAAACTGCTTATGAATATCTTTGGTGGCATAGACTTGAGGCAAGTCTGAATCTTCACAGTAAGACTATTCATGAACTTGGGACAGCTCTAACTTTCATCATGAAGCTGCTCAAAAACTTGTGTTTTTTCTTCAATGAGATCTTCATTATTTTCTTCTAACTCAAGATGGACCCTAGGGATGAGGGCATCATACTCTCTAGCAATTTTTTCAATCTCATCAACAGTTCTATCATGCCAGCGAAGGAGAAATCTCTCGATAAACTCGGCCACTGAGTCTATGGACTCATTCAAAAGACCATAGAACCAATTTAATGCATCCCCTTCCAAAGTGAAAGCAAAAATGACCATAAGGTCATCCTCATGATAAACATTAAAATCAACCACCAATTTGCAGTAAGAGGCAATGTGATGGATGGCTGAAACATCACTATTTCCATGGAATTCTGGGAGAATGTCATGCACCTTCTCATGGTCGTGGCATTCGTTAGGAAATCCATGGATATTTGAGAAATCTAGTGGGCCAAAATCTTCGCGCATAAGATTACGTAGTTTCTCCTTATCATCATCCATAAATTCAAATAATGAGGTACTAAATCTGAAACATACATATAGTCATACGTCATACCAAACTGTGGATTCGCCAAGGTGAGCTTGAAAGCCTTCCAATGAGTGTGCTCACCTCTACACCCAATAGCATCTTACAATCTGCAAAAGGACAAGGTCTCTGTCCCTTCGTGGAGTCGCCATGTGAGAATAATAATCTGCAATATAATCTACCACAAATTTCGTCAATGAAGCATAGTCTTCAAATTTCGGGAACTGGACTTTGTCCCCAACAACGGTGCAAAAATGTTGTCTCTCAAAACTAGCATGCGTGTGTTGAAGCCCAAAATGTAACACACCAAATTATGGGATGACAACTCTCAGGAGAGAGGCCAATGTCACCACACTCCTCTCCTCTTCGTTTCAGGTTGGCTCTCCTCCAACTCTAGGGGGGTATCCCCAAGATAGGATCGCTAAGGTAGGTACAGTAAATGGGCAAGGTGAAATGAAGAGGCTGCCTTAGATAAACAAATGTAACAAAAGATGTATTTTGAAATTGTGATAGGGAAGATGGGAGGATATTAAGAGGGTTAAAAGCATTAAAGAAATAAATATAAAATGGAGTACATTTAAGAAATTATTGAAGAAAAAGTTTTTTTCTGAGCAATATTACAAAGATAAGGAAAAATAATGTTACGACTTCAAATTGGGTCTTATGAGTATGAAGGAGTTAAGTAGCAAATTTATCAGTCTGCTAAGGTATGTACCTTACTTAACTGAAGAGAAACCTAAGGTACAAAGGTTTTTGAGCTGCTTACCCTTTAACATAAAAGATAGAATTGAATATGCTAATCCTACAACTCTTGAAGAAGCCATGAGAAACGCCAACTTCTGTTTTGAACAAAATAAGAAAAGAGAAGGTGTATCGAGTTGGAGGAATAATAAACTAAGTAACTTTGAGCATAAAAGGAAAACTTTTAATTTCAAGAATTCGAGATCGAAGGTATGATACAAAACAAACCTATCTCTATTCTAATTGAGCCAGGTGCAAGTTTGAGTTACATATCACTTGATTTAGTGAAAAGTTGCAAGTTAAAAGTAGAGAAACTTGATAAATTATGGTTGGTTCAGTTAGCAACAGGGAACAAAAGAAAAGTTACAGAATTTGTTAAAAGTTGTGATTTGCTTATGAGTCAGTTAAAGACGCAAGTTAAATTGAATATTTTAACTTTGGGGTCTTGTGACATATTAATAGGCATGGACTGGCTTGAAAAGCATAGAGTAGTGCTGAACTATTTTGAAAAGACTTTTACTTGTTTAAATAATAATGGAGAAACTGAAATAAGAGAGAGAATTCCTAGAAGAACTTCTGTTAGACAAATTTTTACTTTACAAGTTAAAAAGGCTGTAAGGAAAGGGTGTAAAATGTTTGTAGTAAATGTAATAAATGAAAAACATTCATCTAAAGAAGATAATTTAAAATTGGAAGACATACCAATTCATAAGGACTTTTCTGATGTATTATCAGAAGAAATTGAAGTACTACCTCCGAAAAGGGAACTGGACTTCACCATTGAGTTCGTACCGGGTGCGGTGCCTAACTCAAAGGCTTCTTACAAAACATGAACATTTTGGAACTTAATGAACTAAAATCACAGTTGAAGGAACTAATCGATAAAAACTACATAAGTCCAAGGAGAGGAAAGGAGAGAATAATGTGCACCAGAAATTACTATTTGATTTCAATAAAAGGAAAGTAACACTGGGAATGATTAGTGAAGAGAGGGGACACCACTTAAAACCATGGACAAGGGATAGCACACCAATTCTGAATATCAATCAAATCCAAGATGAAATCTCGAAACTCCAACAAGATCCACTAATGTAGGGATCCCAAGATTGCTTGAGATTTGATTGATGATGGCACAAGACCCGGGAAAAAACTATAAAGAGATCCACTGAGATAGCATGGGACGCCATGTTGTGCATGAGAGAATTATTATGCTGCTCAGATTATGTTGAGTATTCTCTAGAATTCATAATTCCATCTTATTAGACTGTTACAGACTCCTTGGTGGAGTGTTGTGTTGTAGTCGATACTAGTCCACTAGTATTGAAAGTGGTGATCCACCTCGAGGGTGAAGCTAGGCACACATTTTGGCTGCCTTATCTTCTACAATTGGGAGAAGTTAGCATTTATCCAATGTTTTCCACCTTCCTATTTCATACTTTTCAAGTAAGTATTATTTTTGAATTTTAGATTAATGGCATTGTAGCTGATTGGAGTAAATGGACCTAATTTATTACTTGTTAAACCCATGATAAGGAATGTCTATGAATAGTTTTTAATAGATTTGACCATAGAAATTTAGAGATGTGACAATGTGGTATCAGAGCTAGGTTCAAATGCTCGGATCTAAGGCTCGTGGTTTGATTTTCTGCTACAACTCAAGATAGAGTATTTGGATTAAATGTTTAGTGAGGGATCAATTGTGTGTGGCTTAAAATTCATGATTTCATAATGAATGTTGGTTCGGTTCTGTAGCATGTTTTGTTCATATAGAAAATGCAAACAATGGTAAAAAACTTGGTAAAAGAAAATTACTGTGGTATCGATTTATTTAAGCTCAAATTTAAGCAAGATATGGCAGTTTAAGTTGCATTTATCAGTATTGCTATTTGTATTTATATGGATGATTCGCCATGATAACCTTTTTTGTGCCCAACTTTTGGTCGAATATAGATCGCGTGTCAGGTTGTGTGGTAAATCGCAGTAAGTAGAAATTATGTGCTTGTCTTATCTGTTAATAGACTCACACCAGATCGCAACCAAATAATTTCAGTACTACTACGTTGCTCTTTTAATTTTCGATTCACCCTTAGTAACCAGTTACTTCCAGATCACAGCCAAATAATTTCAGTACTGCTACGTTGATCTTTTAATTTTCGATTCACCCTTAGTATCTAGTTACTTCCAGATTGCAGTCATAGTGGATACATAGAAGCATTGGATGAAGTGCTAAAGCTGCACATCTTATCTATGACTGTCTGTGCATCACTAATTTCCTCAATAAAATGCCATAGAGTAATTTTTGTGACAACGTCTATGCCATGGGTCAAGATCATTGTAATAGATTGGAATTTTGAATCGATGTTTTATGTACCAAGCTATTGTAATATATATATATATATATATATATATATCAGCTTAAGTGTGCATACTCACGCTTAACCTCTCTAGTAGAGCACTCGGTTGTCTCTAGAGTAGTGTAACTTTAAGTTAATCGTCTACAACATAGATAGACCTTTTCGAACTCTGTGATCTTAATGTTTCCACGCAGTACTATTTATTGTAGTAAGATCGTCAGAGGGGATTTCTTTCGCTATTTTTAAGTATCTCTGTCTGTGATTAAGGTGGAGGTAACTTGAGTAAAAAATCGCAATGGTCGATGAACCTCTCTAGATTCTAATCCTATTTCTGTAAACATCGAAATGTATATTTTTTATTTCAACATTTATTTCATAGCACCTCTGTTATGTCCCAATCCAAATATGAGTGATCTATACTTTATTCCTGTGTCGAGTTACCCAGTTTAACGCTAAAATGAGTAAAATTTTAAGCGATCTTTAATTCTGGCAGAGCTGCCAAGGCTACGCCTTAACTCATAATAAATTGACATAGGGGATGAAACATGTTTTCAATCGACTCATTAACAAGATTGTAATCTGTAAATTGCTAGTTAGTAGACAAATGTGGGATTGAGTGTCAGTGCTCCAAGACTTAACTGTAGTGAATGACCAATAAGCTTGGGTCCCAGTTCGGTTAAATAGATTGTGATCCGACTCATTTTTATGTGTGTGATTTAAATTTTTAATAGAGAGTAATTACTTGTGAATAGTGGTGAATCATTATTCCCACTAAACCGATAATGCAACTATACACATTCCTCATTTGTTTATGATATTGGATGCATTAGATTATGGTAATTTTTTTTGTTTTATTTGATTAAAGTTGAAAGGCGACGAAGGCTTGTATGATTCATGTGGTTTGTTACTGAGTTTTAGAATTGATTAAATGAAGGATTTGAATCTCATTCTATTTTAATCATAACTATAGAAATCAAAGTTGATCAAATTAAAACCGTGAACTGTTAAGAAATTGCAGCAGAAAACCTAGGACATGAGATCCATATTTGAATAAAAGATATATTATTGAATTGATAAGATGATTAATGTATTACAAGAGCTCTCCTTTTATAAGGTTTGAGCGTGCTTAAGGAAGGGTTGCGTCCCTTCAATTAACTAATTAATAATTTGTTGATTAATTTAATACAACATTTAATATTCATAGCATTGCCACTCCCTTTTAAGGAGCTTTGTCCTCAAAGCAATGGTAATGAGGGATGTAGCTGTCGAAATTGTTCTGATTCCCATGTTGCGTCTTCTTCGGGAATATTTTTCCATTTTACGAGGTACTCTTTAATGACTCGCGTTCTTAATCTCTTCTCTCTAGTAGCAATGATAGATTCTGGATGGAATATGCTTCTTCCTTCTTTATCTAACAAGGGAAGTATTGTTTGTGCCTTCTAGTGTTGACCTATCATCTTTTTCAAGCATGAAATGTGAAAAAAATTGTGGATGCGACTTGTAGTTGGAAATTCCAACGCATATGCCACCTGACGAATCTTCTTATTGATTTGATATGGACCATAAAAACGTAGAGCCAATTTATTCTTTCCACCTTGTTTAAGTGATAATTGCTTATAGGGTTGTAGTCTTACAAATACCCAATCTCCAACTTCAAATTCTCATTCTATTTGGTGTCGATCTTCGTGTTGTCTCATTCTATTCCTGGCAGTATTTAGATTCTCTTTAAGTAATTTGACAACCTTTTGATTTTCTTCTAAATGGTCATTTACTGATGTGACCCTTGCTTTGTTGGTAATGAAATCCTTCCATTTTGGGGGTTCATATCCATATAGGGCTTGAAATGGTGTCATTCTTGCAGATGTATGATAAGTATAATTATACCACCATTCCGCAAGATGTAGCCATTGGAACCATTTATTTTTCTTATCGGTTACAAAGCAACGGAGGTAGGTTTCTAAGCACTTATTGACGACTTTTGTCTGTCCATCTGTTTGGGGATGATAAGCTGAGCTCATGTTAAAAGACGTCCCAATTTGCTTGCAAAACTCTCTCCAAAAGTTCCCTTTAAACTTGGCATCTCTATCACTTACTATAATCTTGGGAAAACCATGTAACTTGTAGACATTTTTACAGAAAGCTTCGGCTGTTTCTTTTGCTGAATCGGTTTTCATCACTCCAACAAAATGTGCACAACTAGTATTTTGTCTTTTCCATCTAATATGGGTAGACCTTCAATGAAATCCATTGAAATTTCCTCCCATTTCTAATTTGGGATATGTAACGGATGGAGTAACCCCGGACTTGAGATATTCTCAGTTTTATTCCTCTGACAAATGTCACAATATGCAACATACTTGTGAATGTCAGCATTCATACCCTTCCAAAAGAATGACTACCTTGCATTATAGTAGGCTTTAAAAAATCTTACATGACCAGCGGCTAGGCAGTCATGTGACTCTTTAAGCACCTTGGTCTTAAAACTGGAGTTGGAACTTAAGTAAATACATCCTTTGTACCATAAGAGGTCATTCTTCCATTCAAACTTTGGATACTGATTTATGTTGTTAATTATGGAGCAAACCTTTGAATTCTTGGCATATTCCTTGTGAATTTCATCCAAAAATTCTGGGATCACCATGGATACGACGTAAACTTGTAGCTCTTCATATTTCCTTGATAGAGCATCATATACAACATTGTCCTTCCCCTTTTTATGTAACATCTCCATATCGAAGGTAGAGATTTTCTCAATCCACTTTTGTTGTTCGGTTGTTAATTTTTGTTGTTGTAATAAGTGTGGTAGACTATTATGATCTGTTCGGATTAGGAATTTACTTCCCAAAAGGTATTGTCGCCATTTAGTTAATGCATGCATGATGGAAAGCATTTCCTTGTTGTATGTAGACTGTAGGTATTTTCTTTTGTTCAACTTCCCGCTTTCAAAAGCGATTGGATGACCTTCTTGCATTAGCACAGCTCCTATCCCAAACCCCGAAGCATCACATTCGATTACGAATGGTTTTGCAAAATCAGGTGTTGCCAAAACGGGAGTTGAAGACATAATTTGTTTCAACGTTTCAAAGCATCTTCTTGCTTCATCATCCCATTGAAAAGAATTTCTTTTTAGGAGATTTGTTAGTGGAGCAGTGATGTGTGCATAGTTCCTGATGAACCTTCGATAGTAACCTATTAATCCCAAAAATCCTCAGAATTTTGAAACATTCTTTGGTTTGGGCCACTCATTCATCTCCTGGATCTTCCTTGGGTCCACCTTAACTCCTTCCTTTGAGGTTATATGACCGAGATACTCCACTTCCTGCTTCCCAAATGTGCATTTTGACTTTTTTGCATAGAACTGGTTTTCCTTCAGAAGAGATAGAACTTCTTCTAGATGCATCAAATGTTCCTTCCATGTCTTTCTATATATAAGGATGTCATCGAACAATACTAACACAAATTTCCTTAGGTATGGTTGAAATAGCTCATTCATAGTCGCTTGAAATGTGGCAGGGGCATTAGTTAACCCAAAAGGCATTACTTTGAATTCATAATGTCCTTCATGAGTTTGGAAAGCAGTCTTTGCGATATCTTCTAATCTGACCCTGATTTAATAGTACCCTGACCTTAAATCAAGTTTTGAAAAATATTTTGCGTCATGAAGTTCATCCAGCATATCATCAATGAAAGGGATTGGAAACTTGTTCTTAATCGTTATTTTATTTAATCCTCTATAATATATACATAATCTAAATGATCCATCCTTCTTTCGTACTAGCACGAATGGAGCTGCATAAGGGCTTCTACTCTTGCTGATGACACCACAATTCAGTAGGTCTTGAACCAACCTTTCTATTTCTGTTTTGTGGTGGTAGGGATACCTATATGGTTTAACCTTGATAGAATTTGATCCAGGTTTAATCTCGATTATGTGTTCTATACTCCTTTCTGGTGGTAGCTGCATGGGTAAGTCTTGAAATATGTGTTCATGTTTCTAGAGTAATTTTTGGATTTCCTTTTTGAACTCATTTGGTTCCTCCTCTTTTCCTTCCAGTTGATGGCATTGGATTACGTATGCTAATGCTCCTTTTTGAATGATTTTTTCCATATGCTTAGATGAAACTACTTGTGTGTCTACTGGTTGAAAACTATATAGCTTAAAATTTTTCCCTTTCCATTTAAACTTGATGAAATGTTTTTGGTGATTGGTGGAACATGTTCCCAACGTTTGTAACCATTGGACTCCCAAAACGATGTCTACTCCTCCCAATGGCAAGGTGTAGAGTTCTGATTCTAGTTCGAAGTCTTGTATTTGAAGTCTCACCTTGTGGCACTTTCCAACTTTTTTGATCTTCTTTCCATTTGCAACCATCACCTTCATGTCTGGAACTAGATGTACGAACAACTTGAGTTTTCTTGCAACTCTTATATCAAGAAAGTTGTGAGTGCTTCCGGTGTCTACTAGCACTGTAACATTCTCATTTTTTATATGGCCTTTTAACTTGAGAGTTTGTGGTTGACTAATGCCTGTCATGGCTAATAGGGATATTTTGGGGGTTTTGTCGTTTCCGGATGCCATATTTGTGGTTGCCTCCTCTTCATCTTCTAGCTCTCTTCTTCTTCTTCTGATTCACTATTCTCCTCTGCTTCACAAGTATATAATTTCTTTGAGCTATCCTCGGGGCAACACGTATGTTTAGGATTCCATTTGTCTCCACATCATCGACATTTTCCTTCCCTCATTCGTTGATTCCCGAGGCTCTTCATGTCGTCCCTTCTAGGTGGAGGGATGTATTTGTTTGTATCGTCCTCTGGAGTCGACTGGATGTTTCTTTGTGAGTATGACTTCCCTTTATTTGATTGGGAACTGTCAAATTTGGCCTTGGCTGCTTTTCCTTTTCGTCTTGCTACCTCGACATTCGGTATGTCATGCATTTTTAACTCTTTTTGTATATATGGTTTTAGTCCACCTAAGTAAGTTTCTTGTCGTTGTTTATCTGATAACCCAAATACTCTGGTAGTGAGTGATTCCCATTGGTGTGTGAATTCTTCGACATTTCCTTTTTGTTGTAACCTGGTAAGCTTTGAGAAAAATTCGTCTTCGTTGATTCCTTGAAACCTTTTTAGGAAATAATTTTTAAACAAATTCCATGTGTATGTGAAATGGTCATCTTTCCACCACATATACCAGTTGTAGGCATATCCTTCAAGGTGCATAGATGCATACTTCAATTTTTCTTCATCTGTTGTGATGTTATATATATTGAAGTAATCCTCTGCTTTATTTAACCAAGCAATGAATTGTTCATCATTTCCATTGAACTTTGACATTTCTATTTTTTCTTTGGGGGGATACACTACATAATGTTGATACTGATTGCCTCTTGGCTTGTTATGTGGTGGTGATCCATAATTGTTGGATGAAGAACACGACATATCTGAATCGTCTTTTTGTTTGCAAAGATCATTTGTCTCATTCTTTCCCATCCTTTCCATGAACTTGTTTAACGTGTCGCTCAGTTGGTCTTGTTTTTCCTTCATCTCGGCTAATTTATCATCTAACCTTTTTTCTAACATTGGAACTACTTCCACTCTGATTTCATTTTTCAGCTTTGCATTGGAATTCTTTATTTCTTCCTTTAAATCTTCTTGACTCTTAATAATGCGATCATTGAAATCCTTCTCCAATTTTTCGAGTTGGTCTCGTAATTCGGTCATGGTTCTTGATCTAGTGTGGGGAGGTGAATATTTGGGCCCAATTTTGGTAGGACTAAATTAGTTAATAGGAATTAATGTAAAGACAATAATTATTATATGGGTAAAATAAATAAATATAATAATTATTACATTCAAATATATTTTTTTGTAGTTTCGGGATTGTAATTTTTAATAAAATTAAATATTGATATTATATTTGACTTTTATTAAAAATTATGTTTTACGAATGATGGTAGAGAGAGCAAATGGAGGAAGGCGGCGGTAGGGTGAATGTCAAGGTGGGGGTTGCTGGGAGCACGGCGTGTACCTAATGCAACAACCGTATCCAGTTGGACTGTTAATAGTTGAATCCGACTCTCGTATTGAATGATAAATATGAATAATATATATTAGATGATCAGGAGTGAAGGCATGGTTGGAGTGGCGTAGGGGCGGCACAGAGCTGGTGGGGAGGCACGTGCAGAAACAAGCGAAGAGAGGAAGCGAAGGAGAGGAGAGGGGAGAAATGGCTGGTGGAAATGGAGGGTGGAGAAATGGCGGGTGGAGGAGAGAGGTGTAGCAATGGGGCACGATTAACGTGGGAAGGGGAGCAAGCAGTGCACATGGAGGTAGTGCATAGGGCTAATGAAGTGGATGGCAGGTGGTCGTGGTGTGGAATTGGAGCAGTCCACTATTCTTCACAAGCAAAACTGGAACGTACGTGGCACGAGTAGAACTGGAAACATATGTGGCTATGATACCAAATGCAGGAGAAAACCTAGGACATGAGATCCATATTTGAATAAAAGATATATTATTGAATTGATAAGATGATTAATGTATTACAAGAGCTCGCCTTTTATAAGATTTGAGCGTGCTTAAGGAAGGGTTATGTCCATTCAATTAACTAATTAATAATTTACTGCTTAATTTAATACATCATTTAATATTCATAGCAGAAATCCAGATTTAGCTTGGACTGTGCCTGAGTTACAGGTTTGGATTTAAAACTGCCTGCAAATTTTAAGCTAAAACGAGCCTTAGAAATATGATAAAACTCAAGGACTCTGCAGTCCCTTTCTTAATATTTTAATGATTAGATATTTTTACATAATTATCGTGCAGTAAGTTGACTACTCTCGGTAGTAGAAGTTGACTACTCTCAGTAGTAGTAATCGATCATTAATTTTCCTTTCACTAATTGTTAATATCATACTCCGATGTAAATCCTTGTTATCTCTTATTGGTTGGATCGGCAAAGAGTAAGGAAGGTTTGCTTGAAATATCCGCTAGATTACACAACCTTTTAAAAAATGTATATATATTGAACTTATGATTATTATTATTAACTATGTGTTGTCCTCCTCTACGCTAAACGAGAAATAACATGCTCTTGTGGCACGGCTAGTCCAACTTGGCATTTGGTATTAACTTTAAAACGGTCATTTTGATCCTCAATTATTATTTTAATTATTTTTGTTGTCACTCTTAAAACCATCGGTGTTTGACGCATAAATCCTAAAACTTCGGTTTTCTTGCTGGCACCTTTTAGTTGTTCCTTCAACGAGTAGAACTATCCGTTGTCAATATTTTCCAAGTCTTGATTCATTAGAGGATTACCCCGGTTGATATGAGACTATGTCTTAATCCTTGTCAAAAATCCCAAACCTTTAAGTTTGTGACACTATTTAAATTTTTTTCTTTATATGTATATATGGTTGAGTAAGTTGACATGATTTGTATTCATGAGATAAAAGCTTGGGTTTAAAGCTTAGTGTGTGGGATAAAGGAATCCTCCTAGATTATAAAAGTAAGTTGGAAACCTACTTTTTATTTTAATAAAGTGGGTGTTCACATTAAAAATTAATTCTATGTTAATTATTATATATAATTATATGTTATTCAAAG
This sequence comes from Larix kaempferi, assembly GCA_027924585.1. Lineage (NCBI taxonomy): Eukaryota > Viridiplantae > Streptophyta > Pinopsida > Pinales > Pinaceae > Larix > Larix kaempferi. The sequence goes on from BSBM01001022.1 coordinate 22,340,963, forward strand.
ATAATAATAAATAAATAAATAATGGTATATTTGGAAGATTAAAGCTTTGGGAATTTTATATATACATTTATTGATGAAAGGACCTTGTAAAAAGTATAGATACAAGTCTTTATAAAAATGTTGAATCGTGTTACATGTCTAACTGCCTTTATGTCATTCTTTGGCTTTGAAAGGGATTAAAGAGTATGCATATAAAGAAAAAGAATTATAAATCTTTAATAGTACGGATATGATTATGGTTATAGCCATGTGGGGAACTTTATTTACATATATATATACATATATATAATTTTTTCTTGTATTGTAAATAGGATCTTATAATTTCATTGGTCTATTGATAAAAGAGTTTAAGATTTATAAGGAAGGATGTTTTATATTTTTAAGGCTATAAGAAAAATCTTTTAGGAACAATTTAATTACAAAGTATATTTTGAGTTTAAGTTATAAACTATGCAAATCATGATAAGAGTAGTTATTCATATATTACATTCCAAGATTTATAAACTACCTATTTGAATAAATATGTGTTGAAGAAGAAGTATGGGAGAATTAAAGTATATTTTGAGTGTAAATTATAAACTATGCAAATCATGATAGGAATAGTTATTCATATATTACATTTCAAGATTTATAAAACTACCTATTTGAATAAATATGTGTTGAAGAAGAAGTATGGGAGTCTTTGAGAAAGATAATATTCTCTTTGTATCAAAGAGGTTGCATAAAACACTACTTTTATTAAGTGTCATAAAAGTTTAAAATTTTTACAAATTTTAGTATATTTTTGGGTTGTTACAATGTGGTATATGATTAAAATTATAGTTTACATCTTTTGTACATATATATTGAAAAGAGTTAGTAAGGATTTTCATTCATATATACATTGTACTATAGTGAAAAGATTTAATATAGGAAAATAGATTTCATCAAAAGAAATTGATTAAATGAATTGAAATGTATCATATATTTTTATTTACATTTAGAACCTATAAAAATGATGAAAATGATGAAATAAAAATAATTAGTCATGCTTTAAGGAGTATACCTATGGTAAATGTGTAGTGACTATAAATTAAGGAGGTTCTTCATTAAGAGACCTTTGGATGTTTAAAACAAGGGAACGATTGTTTAATGTTAGATAAAGGATGATACATCTTATATTATAAAGTAGTGAATTTTCCTTTCATGAAAATTAGTATTATGGATTTGTTCATGTCAAAAGGCCTAATTTATGATTAAGGATTAAGGATATTAAATGATGAACAAAACAAGAGTATGATCTTTTGGATATGGTAAAATCACATGTAATTTGTTGAGTTGATTCTTGTTGTACTAAAAAGTTATGTTTCCTCTATCAAAAGTTTGTACCCACATTCACCTATGTGATCTAATGTTAACATATCATGTTACAATATCTTGATGTATTTTCATGAAAGTATGGAGCTAATTGTACATATGATATTACTATTAGAAAGGGTATATAAAATTTATACTATTTGATATATTTAGTTACCCTATAATGAATGTATTGCATAACTAGAAGGGTTTGTTGCTTTTGTAATGATCTATTACTATAGCACATGATTTATACCATTTAAGCTAGAACAATTTAAGTATGAATATACACAACTTTATATTATTTGTCTATGCTTGATGAATACAAGTTTATGATCAAAAAACGTTATCTTTATTGAATAATCATTGTAAATGTTTATGTCAAATGATTATTGTAGCTAACATAATCAATTGTGGAAGAAGTGTCTCCTTAACTTTCAATGCTAAGAAGGAACACTTCCATTTGTTCACATGTGATTGTAGGTAAAAGTGTTTGATTGATAGGTACCATAGTCTTGTAATACTATTATGTAAAAATTATGCAAGTGGAATAAAAATGAAATGATATGCATGCACAAAACAGGTTGAACGGATATTAGTTCATTACAGGATATGTAAGGATTATGATGATTAGAAATCACAATATCATTTGAACTTTAATTACAATCAAAGTTCACGAATGGATATATATATTATATATATATATATATATATATATATATATATATATATATAGTAATGATATCGTTAGATACTAAATCTTGAGAAATGCAATAATTATTGGTATCTAGTTGATTTGAAATTGATCAAAAGTTGATTTAGTTAATAACTGAAATATTGTTTGATATGATAACAATATAATTTTGCGACTAACTATACGTGAAGTTATGACATATTTATATAAAGAGAACTTAGTGGTGGCAATAAATAATGAAGGCATGATAAGAACTAAATTTATAATGTGTCGCAAGTAGTTGAATGCTATGATTGATAGTGACTACTAAATAATAAGGTCATGACTGCTATAATAACGAAAAGGAAAAGAACCAAGTGGAAAAATTGATGATGCGGCCCAACGCATACAGAAGTAATTTTCCTAGACTCAAGAAAGTGAGCTTGAGTGGAAAAGAAAGAAATTTTCTTCGACTCAAGCAAGTGAGCTTGAGTGGAAAAGAAAGAATTTTTCTTGGATTCAAGCAAGTGAGCTTGAGTGGAAAATAATGTAATTTCCCTAGACTCAAGCAAAGTGCGCTTGAGTGAAAACAAAAGTAATACTTCCATAGGTGATGCGGCATACAACCATTAGTGAGGGTTAATGTGAAGTTTGGGGTTGGTTGATGTAATGTCCCCATTCCAATAATTGCATAGTAAGACAATCCCATCAATCCTACTAGTTTCCTCTGTTGAATGGGCGCATTTGGAATTGCAATAAAAAAGCTAATAAATGATGTTTATACATTATAAGGGTTCAAGTATTTAATAAATAAGTTGAATAAATAAATTCAAGAGAAATTCTAGGTGGCAAGTGGTTTTGAATACATATGGAGGATGTGGGACCCACACTAGCTTGATTTTCAAGGACACATGACATCTCTCTCTTACCAATTCGAATTCATGAGAACGTGAACATTCTTGGTAGAGTTGGTAAGTCACACACATGGAATTGAGCATATTAGGTCAAATTGGGATGGATTGGTAACCTCCATGGAAGAAGAAGAGTCAAATTGGAAGCTTGTGCACACTTGGGTTAGATTCCCTAGCCTCGATGACAACAATGATGGAGCATCTATGACATATATGAAAAATTGTAGATCTGACCTCTGACATCTGACCATTATGACATGTCATCCCCAAAAATATACTCCAATAGGGTTCTCATGGGATTTGGACAAGCCAAAGAGACCCCCACTCGAATTGGTGGAAGGTGGAACGCTAGGAAAGGTGAGACACATGGAAAATCATCATCCCTTACCCTAATTCGAATTGGATTGATTTTATGGATGGAATGGGAACCTTATAAGGCTAAGTATGTTTATAAAATATAGGGATAAACCAAGAGAATAGATTTTGATCATTTGATAAAATTGCATTTGCGAAGAGAGAGCTAGTGGATGACTAGTTTCTTGCCTTAGCCAATTTCGAGGGTGAAAGATTCCCTTCCAAGTTGGTGTTTGGAGAGGCCACTCAGATATTTCAAGGCGATTTAATGGAGTTTTATTTGTAGGTATCAGCCATAGGGAAGCTCATGGTTTTTTTTAGTGCATCACCATCTCTCAACCATTTCCAGTTTTGAAGGCATATTCATGCTCCTTGAGGGAGGGCGTTTTTAGCGAGCTCTTGTACTCAATGGGAGATATTCATAAGATGTATTTATGATTGTAATAGATTCATATCCCTTGTTATACATATTCAAAAATTCTCATGTCAAAATACCCACTGATTGTATGAAAAAATGTTGATTAATGAGCAAACAATGTCCATTTCCCCACTACATTGATGTATATCATTATAATGTTGATGATTTCAAATGAATGGATGATTCTATGATACATTTGTGATTAATAGAATTCCATGGATTTATTTTACAAGTTTCATGTACTGTACTTGAGCATTTGAAGTATTTTTAATCAGTTTAATTGCATTGGGAGAAGAAATAGTGCCATTTCCCCAAGGGTCGAATGGGTGATATTTGTGGCTGAATGGGAGAGGGTTGGAATAGATATAATAATCAATTAATTGTGCACATGAGACCTTAATAACATACTTAATATAGTCGCTACCTCTGTTATGAAATTTGAGGGAGTTTGGAAGCATTTGGGAGGCCATTTTCAGTGTTACCCAGTGGGGATTTGATGCACCAATTACTAGTTAAAATCCCATACATTGACCAGAATGTAAATCAAGTTTGAAGAAGATTTTTGAGGGTTATAGATCATCTCTGAACCTAATATTCAAGTCTAAATATTATTCATATACCCTTACAGAAGATTTAGGAGCATTTTGGTTAATTTGGAGGCCGAAACAACAAAACTAGTCAAAGGTCGAAATTGGGGAAAAATTGGAAAATTGGGAATTTTTATAAAAATTGAAAAAAGGGACATTACAAGTGGTATCAGAGCATGTTATTGGCACCTAATGGTATTAACAATAATTCAAAAGAATAAACCACCACCCTTTGAACTAGTAGTTGAAGAGGTTTTTGTTGAAGAAGAAGTAGTAGAAGAAAAATAGCCTTTTTTTAAAATCATGGGTAGAGAGGAGGATGAAAGCTTAACACATAAGGAGGAACTTGTTGAAACCTTAAAACCATGTTTTGATGGTATTGCCATGGGTATGCAGGGGATTACCATGAGTATGGAAGAGATGAGTAGACAATTGATGAAAGGATTGGAATTGTTGGGTAGCCAACTTGCAAGCAAGGGAATGACAAGAGATCACAATGGTTCACAATTAGGAGAAAAGAAGAACACGGGTGAGCATTTTTTCTCAATTACAGGACCCCATAATAGACCTGATGAATTTCAAAGCACACAAAGGAATACTGCACCTAAATTGCTCACACCCAAAGAAGAGCCTGATGTCCCTTTGGATAATAGTAAACTAGCAAACGAATGGACTGGGTTGAGTGAAGAATGTAAAAGAGGCCTACCTTTTAGTCAATACATTGATGCTATGTATAAAATGAAAATTAAGGAGGACCATAAGAGTCCATTCCAAAATAGAGAATTAAATGGTGCTATTAGTAAAATGTTAGTTCCTACTTTTGATGGTTCCTCTCAAAATTCTGCTAATACTTGGGTGCAAAAATTAGATGTGTATTTTCAGCTGAATCCTATGTTGGAAGAGGATGCATTAAAAATTGCTATTTTGCACTTGCAAGGAGATGCTAATGACTGGTGGTTTCATGGCCTAAGAAATTTGGGTCCTGATCAGGTTAAAACATATGGAGAGTTTGTTGACAGGGTACTAGAGACGTTTGAACAAAAATATCTAGAATTGTATTTCAAAGAACTAGCTCAATTGAAGCAAACTGTGACCCCTACTGAATATATGTTGGACTTTCAAAAATTATCAGTCAAGGTGGCTGATGTATCTATGGGAAGGTTGGTATTGTTGTTCAATGAAGGTTTGGTTGAACCCTTAAGAGGTTTGGTCAAATCCCACAAGCCAACTACATTAAGAGATGCAATGAGCTTGACTAGGGATCTCCAAAATGTGCTTCCTAGAACGAGATTTCCTCCCAAGCCTGACTTCATAATTGAAAAGAAACCTTGGCAAAGAGATGCACCTGATAAGAAGCCATGGAAAGAAGATGAATATGGGAAGGATAAGAAAGAGGAACTAAGCAGGGAAGATCTTAGAAGGAAGAAATTGTGTTACTCATGCTTCTAACCGTGGGCACCAGGACATAAATATGCCAAGGGAAAGGTCCAATTCATTGAATTATTTTGTGATGAGGGATATGAAGGGGGCATGGAGGAAGAAGGGCATAATTCGGTCCAAGAAGAGGGATATACTACATTAGAAGAAGGGAAACAAGAGGTGAAGCATCCCTCACCCACCAAAGTGAGAATGGCAGTACATTCAATAGTACCTCGATATCACACAATTCAATGCAAGGGTGTGGTACTAGGACAAAGAACTTCAGTTTTGGTAGATGGAGGAGCCACACACAACTTCATTTATGCAGACATGGTGGAGAGGAGGAAGATACATGTTGAACCATTCAATGGATTCACAGTTGTCATTCCCGGTCACAACACAATGGAGTGCAAAACATGGATTCCACAGCTATAAGTCACCGTAGGTAACTATACTTTTATCGCTATTTTTTATGTGGTTGATGTTGCTGATACTAATGTGGTTTTGGGAGTGCAATGGAAGTATTCAATAGGAGAGCATACAGTAAATTATCAAATTCCTGAAATGAAATTCCAAGATTCAAAAAGAGTACTAAGGGTTGTGAGAGGGAAACACACCTATCTGAATCAGGTAGTTTCTTCCCACAACATGAAGCACCGGAATAGAAGGTTTTGGGAGACATTCCTCATAGAAGGCCACATGATAGAGGAGGAACAAGTTTGCAGCATGGTAAATTGAGATTGCTTGAGGGAAAGCAATCTTGGGTGGGGAGGACTGTAATGTCCCCATTCCAATAATTGTATAGTAAGATAATCCCATCAATCCTACTAGTTTCTTGGGTTGGATGGGCACATTTGGAATTGAAATAGGGAAGCTAATAAATGATGTTTAGAAATTAGAAGAGTTCAATTATTTAATAAATGAGTTGAACAAATAAATTCAAGAGACATTCTAGGTGGCAAGTTGTTTTGAAGACATATGGAGGATGTGGGACCCACACTAGCTTGAGTTTTCAAGGACACATGACATCTCTCTCTTGCCAATTCAAATTCATGAGAAGGTGAACATTATTGGGTGAGTTGGTAAGTCATACACAAGGCATTGAGCATATTAGGTCGAATTGGGATGGATTGGTAACCTCCATGGAAGAAGAAGAGTCAAATTGGAAGCTTGTGGACACTTGGGCTAGATTCCCTATGATGGAGCATCTATGACATCTATGAAAATTTAAATATCTTACCTCTGACATCTGACCATTATGACATGTCATCCCCGAAAATAGGCTCCAAGAGGGCGCTCATGGGAGTTGGAGAAGCCAAAGAGACCCCCACTCGAATTGGTGGAAGGTGGAAGGCTAGGAAAGGTGAGACACATGGAAAATATTCATCCCTTACTCTAATTCGAATTGGATAAAGTTTATTGATGGATTGGGAACCTTAGAAGGCTAAGGATTTTTATAAAATACATGGATAAACCAAGAGAATAGCTTTTGATCATTTGAGAAAATTGCATTTGTGAAGAGAGAACTAATGGATGACTAGTTTCTTGCCTTAGCGAATTTCGAGGGTGAAAGATTCCCATCCAAGTTGGTGTTTGGAGAGGCCATTGAGGTATTTCATGGAGCTTTAATGGAGTTTTATTTGAAGGTATAAGCTACAGGGAAGCTCGTGGTTTTGTTTAGTGCAGCACCATCTCTCAACCATTTGCATTTTTGAAGGCATATTCATGGTCCTTGAGGGAGGGCATTTTTGGTGAGCTCTTGTACTCATTGGGAGAGATTAATATGATGTATTTATGATTTTAATAGCTTCATATCCTCTGTTATTCATATTCAGAAATTCTCAGGTTGAAATACCCACTAATTGTATGCAAAAATGTTGATTAATGAGCAAACAATGTCCATTTCCCCACTACATTGATGTATATCATTATAATGTGGATGATTTCGAATGAATGGATGATTCTATGATAAATTTGTGATTAATAGACTACCATGGATGTATTTTACAAGTTTCATGTACTTTACTTGAGCATTTGAAGTATTTTTACTCAGTTTAATTGCATTGAGAGAAGAAATAGTGCCATTTCCCTAAGGGTCGAATGGGTGATTTTTACGGCTGAATGGGAGAGGGATGAAACAAATATAATAATCAATTAATGGTACACATGAGACCTTAATAACATCCTTAATACATTACCTACCTATGTTATGAAATTCGAGGGATTTTGGAAGCATTTGGGAGGCCATTTTCAGTGTTACCCGGGGGGGATTTGATGCACACATTACTAGTTAAAATCCCATACATTGACCAGAATATAAATCAAGTTTGCAGAAGTCTTTTGAGGGTTACAGATCATCCCTGAACCTAATATTCAAGTATAAATATCATTCATATACCCTTACAGAATATCTGGGAGCATTTGGGTTAATTTGGAGGCCAGAACAACAAAACTAGTCAAAGGTCGAAATTGGGGAAAAATTGAAAAATTGGGCATTTTTATAAAAATTAAAAAAGGGACATTACAGTTGAACAAAATTATCTAATATAATTCTATTAACCAATGAATGAAGGTGATGTCTATATCCAGTTACGGACTAACCAAGAGGATTGTCATCTGAAAGTGAAAATGAAGGGTGGTCCTATAGAGGATAAATCAATTAAAGTTGTATCTATGCATTCCTTTCGTTATACTTGATCATACATGAATGTATATTGTTTTGGATTGTGTTATGGTGATAGAGGAAAAAGTATCAATGAAAAAGACTTGAAAAGTTTCCAAGAGAAGCAACAATAATATGTTACAAAAGAAATTATTACTTATATCCTTATTGAAAAAAATGTTATGTGTAAGTTATCCTTGAAATATTGCAAGACCTTGCATAGGTTGTAAAACGCACAAGTATAAAAGGGAGAAGAACCATAACAATAGGCGGGAACTTCAGAGAATCAAAAGATGATTGAAAGTGAAGATCTAAAAGATGCAATCACATTTTCAGTTGCAAAAGGGCTTTCAAAATCAGTAAGTACTTCTTAAAGATTTCATAGAGTTTGGTAAGATTCCACTCTCTACTATGAAGGAAATGAAATATGTTCAAGCTTATGGATTGTTTTATTAAATTAGTTATTTTATTATTAAAGTAGTCATAATTATAAATTTTTATTTTGAAACATTATTGTAGAAAAATAGATAAGATCTCAATATCAGTTGTGTATTTATTAGGAAGGAATTAACTAAAGCTTGTTTACTTTTGTTGAAGATGTGAATACACACACACACACACACACACACACATATATATATTACACAATTATTGGTGTACTAACTAATCTTATATGAATGAAATGTGAATACTTAGCATGATATTATCTAATGGTGTAGGCCGATGAGGTGGTCAAGAATCAAGTGGTTAACAATCCATTAACACAATAGTTTTCAATATTAAAGTGCAAGTGTCTTAAAAAATTTCTTGATAAGGTTGTTGGAATCAAACTACACATCTTGTGATATGAAATGTATTAATAGCTAGTTTGCACTTCCTCCTTCTGTAAAATAGTCAGATTTTTTTTATGATGAACGTTACTTACATTATGCTACTCATGTCATTGCTTGGGGGATGATTCAGGTAGAGCCCGAGAAAAAATAACAAATGATCCTTGCACACCCTCGAGAAGAAGGAACTAATGTTGCATAACAAATAAATGGCTCCAATTAAAGTGCAATGGAGGCTCTTTTAGCCTTGAAAAGGCTACATGGGAGCTAGATTATTGTATGCAAGAGGCATATCCTTCATCGTTTCAGCAAGAGAAAGGGAGGTCTGAATAAAGAAACACCGATGATGGTGTTAAAAATAAGGGGGAGGGAATGTAACACCCCCACAAAAGCATTTTTATTATTTTATTTCCAAGTAAAGTATTTTACTCACAAAATAATTTTTTTTGAGAAAGAGTTATGAAAACTCTAAACTTGTAACTCACAACTATGTGAGAGAATAATGTGCACCAGAAATTACTATTTTATTTCAATAAAAGGAAAGGAACACTGGGAATGATTAGTGAAAAGAGGGGACACTACTTAAAACCATGGACAAGGGAAAACACACTGATTCTGAATATCAATCAAATCCAAGCTGAAATATCAACACTCCAACAAGATCCACTGATGTAGGGATCCCATGATTGCTTGAGATTTGATTGATGATGGCACAAGACCTAGGAAAAAAGTATAAAGAGATGCACTAAGATACCATGGGACGCCATGTTGTGCATGAGAGAATTATTATGCTGATGAGATTATGTTGAGTATTCTCTAGGATTCATAATTCCATCTTATTAGACTGTTACAGACTCCTTGGTGGAGTGCTGCGTTGTAGTCGATGCTATTCCACTAGTATTGAAAGTGGTGATCCAGCTCGGGGTTGAAGCTAGGAACGCATTTTGGCTGCCTTGTCTTCTACGGTTGGGAGGAGCTGGCATTTCTTTAGTGTTTTCCACCTTCCTATTTCAGACTTTTCAAGTAAGTTTTATTTTGGAATTTTAGATTAATGGCATTGTAGTTGATTGGAGTAAATGGATCTAAGTTATTACTTGTTAAACCCATGATAAGGAATGTCTATGAATATTTTTTAATAGATTTGACCGTAGAAATTTAGATATGTGACACTTTAACCCCTATGTCCCATTATTAAACCATGGAGATGAAAGATTTCAACAATTTTTTGTTGAACACATAACTCTCCCTTGAAAACTTTCATCAATTTAAAGGTGGTCTTATGGGCTATGTAACAACCCCAAATTATACCAAATATTTTGAAAATTTTAAAACTTTTATTTACCGTTAATGAGGGTAACGAACTTCTTTGATACTAAAAGAAAATACATAACATCCCCATTGACATTAATGTTTGTTGCATGCATATACTATCCTCAGTTGTATACTTTATAAATTATGCTTGAAATTTATATAAAGTACAATAGGTTCATTACTCCTAAATTTTCCTTCCTATAATCATCAAAGCTTAAGGTCACCACTCTATATTAAGATCCTATATACTATTATGGGGATTTTTGTAAATACATGTATACATCCCTTTTTACCCTTACAACTTCATAATATACAATAAGAATGATATTACATTACACGGAATTACTATCACTTGGGAATATTAATTATAAAAGGCAAATTCCCACAATATCCTATTGTAAAGTTTTGAATGCAAAAAATTCTTAAAGATTTCACATTCTCATTCATATATATATATATTCTTACTAAGTATGAACTTGTAATGGTTTTAATCATGTCTCCCCTTTATATATATATATAATAGGATAATAATATTCTTATGCTTTCGTTTTGAACTTTACATTGTAAAATCCATTATATATATAGGTGATAGGATTATATAAGATATTCATATATGATATTTTTTAAATACTCTCTGTACTAATTTAAAAAGTAATTAATCTATTGTTGCACCGAGTGTAAACAAGGTGCTTGCAATTTAGTATGGGGAGATCCTGTAACGGATGTCACATGTCACATGTCGCATGTAACGTTTTCAAAAGTAATAGTATGGGGGAGATCCTATAACGGATGTCACATGTCACATGTCACATTTGTCATGTTTGTCACGTTACATTACAACCCAGTATGGGAGTGATGTTGTAACGTTTGTCACATTTGTCACCTTTGTCACGTTACGTTACCTCCCACTATGGGGGAGATGTTGTAACGTTTGTCACATTTGTCACGTTTGTCACGTTACGTTTCCATGTCGGCTCATAACTTATAAAAAATCACAAGTAATTAAAAATTTCATGTTCGCTCATAGCTTATCAAAAATAAAAAATAAAATAATTAAAAAATTAAAAGAGAGGGATACAATTTCTTGAGGGGTAATTTTTTTCTTAATGTGTAAAAAAATTAAGATAAAACAAAAAAAATTATACCTCAAGAAATTGAATCCCTCTCGGTGCTTGATAAATCTGGATTTAAGATGGATCTTCGCTAGTTTTATTCAAATAGTTCATGGACTAGTCATGATAATTTAAACGTTGTATATATATTAAAAAATTTCCAATATAATAAATATTAATTTAAATATGAATTAAAGTATTGTTCTCTTCAAATAGTTCATGGGCTAGTTGTGACGATTTAAACGTTGCATAATATATATATATATATGGAATTTTCCAATATAATAAACACAGATGGATGCGTTGACATTCATAAGACACAATATATATCGACAAAGGAAAATATAGATTCTTATAAACTCTCCCTCTTTGTTTATACTTAAAAGTAAGAGATACATGTTGATAGTATAACTTAGACTTCAACATGCTAGTTTTGGATTCAATTTAACCACCAAACTCAATATGCTAGTTTTGGATTTAATTTTTACTTTATTTAAAACTCTTGATCCATATGATGACCATCACATACATAAGCATTTTTTTAACATAACTATTATTTCCTTTGATTTATTGATAACACAAAACCATACACCAAACTTACGGACCGGAAAAGAAAAAAATAGTTACACTAAGTTCTTTTACCATATATATAATTTTTATCCCGGTCACACGCAACTAACAAAATGGAGGACGAATCAATTATAGATCTTGGAAGGAGGTCACAGGATCAACTTCCTTACAAATGAGATTACTACGTTTATTTTACCATGTCATAATTTTAAATACAATTTTCCTTCTTGTTTTTACTAATTAATCTTTCTTTGACATAATATAGACATAGTGCTTTTTTACTTGAGCATTATAGGCACTAAAAAATGAGTGATGATGGTTCGTAAATGTCATCCTATCAGTATTGTACTTATATTACTCTCTATAATATCTATTTATTAATCAATATAATTCTGTTCAAGTAGGATCTTATTTATAATAATTGAATCTAACACACAAACTTAATATTTATATTTTTGCAATACATAATAGGATCTATACAAGGCATACTACATTTTTTATTGCCAAATCAATATTTACATAATTATTTAATGAAATCTACTCACTCTAAGAGATTTCAACTTACATGTGCATTTTATATATTTATAAGCTTTCCTTTTTACTCTAGAATTGTTAACTGCTTCAATTCGATCTGTGTTTATCTTCCATCTTACCAATTGTATAAATGGAATAAATAAAGCGTTGTCTCATTGTAACCACTTCAATATGGTAAATATTGTAAAATAAAAGAAAAGTTTTTATAACATTTTAATTTTTTTTTTAAATTTTCAACCATAAGCTAATCTTTCAATTTTTTTATAATCAATAGAGATTATACAATGAGCTTACTTTCCAAAAGGTACTTTAATATGTATTTCCAAGTACACATAACTAAGTCAACTATTCAATACTTAATTATCCAATTTTTTTCATTTCACAACTTTATAAGCATAAATGGCTTACCAAAATACAAAATATAAAAAATTCCAGATGGCTTACCAAGAGGCAAGGTAGATGCGATTCTTTCAAGTCTAAATGATCAATAGGTGAAGGCAGAAGCAGGAGACAAGTTCCGTCACAAGTTCAGAGCATTTGCAAATGAATTCTAACCTCCGACTTCAAAAGGCAAAGGGAGGAATACCTAGTCATATGCATCTGGAGCATCTGGGCATGAATTCCAGATGTTGAAATCTTGATCTTTAGGTACTACAGAAGTAAACAATTAATGGGAATACAAATCAAGAACACACACACATGAAATAACAGACATCGGAACACACATCACAAGAATCTCAAGCTCCAGAATCAGGTCTACTCATTTGATTAAGAGGCCGAGTTTAATACAAGCGCAAACCAATAATCTCTCTGAAAACAAAACATCCGACCCTTTGGTTCTCTTCGGAACCTGCCTTTATAGACTTACAAAATATCAAAATATCCTAACTGATTCAGAGTAACTCAACTGGTAATGATGAGGCCGTTTGAGCTGAACTTCCTGAATATTCTGTCATGCGTGGAGGAGAGGAATTGCTTGTGCTTAAAGCACACCATTGGGCCGTGGAAGCCACCTTCTAGTCCTTCGGATTGGGCCGTTTTAGGTAGATTACGAAAGGTAACTGAAGCAGGCCCCTTCATTGTTTTGAAACACACCATTTCTCTGTGAAAATATTCCTTCCCTGTGACTGTGATTTTCTCTACAAATCTTCCTCGATCTGCAATTCTCTTCCCGAAATGACCCTTACGAAACCTGCAATTCGCAATGTGGGATGCGGGATTCAGAAAATCGATGTTATGCTTGCCGAAAAATTACCTCTCCACAATCCACAATGTGGGATGCGGACATACTTTTTGAGTTCTTGGAAAATGATTTTTCTGCAATCCGCAATCCAGAATGCGAAATGTGGGATGCGGGAACTTTACTTTTTCTCCCTTTGGAAAACTATCATTGTGCAAAAGCTTATCTTTGTGTTCTCTGGGAAATTTATTTCCGTAATCAGCAATACGGATGCGGAACTCGGAAACTGGCTTGCGGAACACATTTTCAACCATAGATCTGATCCCGCCACTCAATCCTGGCCGTTGAATATCTTTTTCTTGTGGAAGAAGCCCATATTGCTATTTTTTCTCATTTCCTTGCTGTGGATCGACCATTTAGCTTGGATTTGCTTGACACTAAGTCATTTTTGGGTTTACTGATTCTTCATTTGGTGCAACCAGCCGATGGATGACCCCGGGGCTTTGGGTGGGGAATTTCCTTCACCTTCCCTGGTGGAAACCATAATAAGTCTTAACATCATGTCCAACCGGGAATGCTATCCTTCCTGTGAGGTAGCAAGAACATGTAGACTAGTGGTCCTTATTCCCTTCTTTTTTTTCCTTCTTCATATCACAAACTGGGACACGGCTTACTGAAAATTAAAAACAACAATGCACAATGGGCAGTGGGTCGACGGACTTGCTTTTCACCTGAAATAATGCTTCAAGAACAACCCATTGACGGATCCCTTGCCAAATGGTTCATCATCTTTGTCCTGTAGGAAGACAACATTATTCCCATGATAGGCGATGATTGTATAGGGTCCCTGCCAAATGTTATCAAACTTTTGGGCCTGGTCTTCTCTTCTAGCATCCCATTTTAATACCAGATCTCCCACTTGGAAATCATCTACCTTGGTATTTATGTCAAACGTCTTCTTGATCTGGTTATGAGCTTTCATGGATTCAGCATGTACCCCTTCTCTAGTTTTTTGCACTTCCACCAACTGATTAGCTCTCCTCAGCTCAAGGTTTAGCTCTTCTTCTTTCTCCTGTAGCAATCTCATTGCGGGCCCTCTGAGGGAATCAAGGAATATTACCTCTGTTCCATATACTAATTTAAAGGGAGAAGTTCCAATGGACCTTTTAGAAGTGATCCCATCAACCCACATGGCGAGGGTCAGTTTGGTGTGCCAAGCCCTTTTATTTTCTTGCAATAGCTTCTTGATTATCCTCACCAGAATTTTGTTCGAGGATTCTGCCAATCCATTTCCCTGGGGGTAGTAAGCAGTATAATGGCCTAATTTGATGTGGAACTTGTCACAGAATTTGACGATCTTTTTGGATTTGAAAGCATGTGCATTATCAATGATTATCTTAACAGGACACCCAAACCTAGACATAATATTCTCCTCAAGAAAATTGATGATGACTGTATCTGTGGCTTGTCTGGTAGGTACTGCTTTGATCCATTTGGTGAAATAATCAATGGCAATCAGTATCCACCTGTGCTATCCAAAGGAGTTGAAGAATATTTCACCAATGAATTCAAGCCCCCACTACTGGAAAGGGGCTTCCACCAATATTTTTTTCAGAGGAAATGACTTGAGCTTCCCCTTTCCTTCAAAGACTTGGCATTCATGGAAGCTAGCTATTTCCTTATACGCATCCTTGAACATAGTAGGCCAATAGAACCCTACACTGAGAATTTTGTTAGCAGTGGCTTTCCAGTAATGATTCCCTCCACAAACTCCTTTGTGAAACTCTTTCAATGTTTCTTTGGCCTCATCTTCTACTATGCAATTCAAGAGGACACCCCCAGGGTATTTCCAATAAAGACAACCACTCAGTATGCAATACTTTGCAGCGTTCTTCTTGGTGGATCTAGCTTTGCTTTTTCCCATCTCAGGGGGTTCTTGCATGTTCTGCAAAACATATACAACATTAGAATACCAAGGAGAGGACAAGAATTTGTCTGATACCTGGGTTAGTGGATCTTGGGAAGTTTCTCCTTACACGTGTGACAGTAGGTTCATACTCATTGAATCTCAATTCGAATCAGCCACGAGTTTGTCCAGGCCTTTCCATTTAATAAGCTTCGTAGGTTTGATTTCTAGGTCATATTACAATAGCGTAGCTATCCACTTTGCCCTTCTACCTTCTGGATTAGGTTGTGTTAATATATCTTTCACAGCAGCATTAGGAACATAAGCTACAATATTGGAATGTAGGACATAAACCCTAAAATCCTTCAGAGTTTTGATCATGGAATAGGCTTGCTTCTCCATAATGTTGTACTTGAGCTCAACATCTCTGACATCCCTGCTAAAGAAAGCTATGGGTTGCTCATCTCCTTCCTAGTTTTTTTGTAAAAGCACACTTGCTATGGAATGCTCCGAGGAAAAAGAGAACATAAGGAATTCCTTGTCGAGATGTGGGATGATCAGTATAGGGGCTTCAACAATTTCTCTTTTTATATCTTCAAACGCTTGCATAGCCTCAGTAGTCCACCTGACCTGATTGTCTTTCTTAAGCATGCAGGTGATTTGTCATGTCTCCATCTCGGGTAAAAAGTTTGTATTACTCAATTTTGTTTATCTTGCATGACGACATACCTACAACCTAAACTAATCCCCGTAGTGCAACCAAGGGTGTAAAAAGGGCATGGTGAACCACAAGGGGGAGAGTCCTAAAGTCGTAAACGTCGTCGTGGTCTTTGGCTTGGTTTAGCTTTTGAAGTCGAGTTAAGTTAATTTGTGTTTGGCATATGTTGTTGGTAGGATTATGCTCGTCTATATCTAAGTGGAAGAGCTTATATTTTATCTATATGATTACAAAGCCATAAGTATGAACCTAATTCCAAACAATACTATTGTGTGCACATTGTTTTAAATTAAAATGTGTATTATATAATTGTGAATTTCATTAGTATTTATGGCCCATATTATATTTTTATGATCATATATTTTAGAGGAGTATGCCTTTATAATTGTAAAGATGCATATATCATAATTTTATGATTATGTTTTTATAATTACATAGATATTATGTCATACATATATATATATACTTATATATATGTTGGCTAATATATATACACACACACACACACACACATTATATACACACACACACACACACACACACACACATTGGGGAATTACTTTAATGCCAATGTTTTGTAATTAAATAATTACATTAGTACTACTTGTTGATGTTAAATGCTATATACCATTATTTTCTCATTTGAAGGTGTTTTTTTTTTAGAAAAATAAAATAAGCATTTTACTCGGTAGGAAGACCTTTTGGAGGAGCAGCTAGGTTATGCTAACCTAGCGTTGGCTTCTCTGTCAATAATCGAAAAACATTGGAAAATAATACTTTACTTTGTGGTTTCGTATTTAATGTTATTCATATATTTTATGAGAAAAGGGATAATATATGTGAGATATATATAATTTTTGTTTTCTCTCTCGTTGACCTAGTTTTTGGAGGCGGCTCCTTCACTTGCTGGTCTTCACGTAGAGAAGGAGAGAGAACTGCCATCATTTGGGGCAAAAGAAAAACGTTGTTTTGGGAGGCTGCCCTCATAGAACTTTTCGTGTGGTTGTATCAACGGGAATGAATCTCCATTTCGGTTGCTGGTAGTGAAAGCTTGTTTTTATTTGCTATGAAGAGGCTTATGGTGGACAGGTGCAGCTTCCTGCCACTCGCGGGCCTGTGCTTGCTCGATTCTATTTTTTTCTGAAGTTGGTATTTTTCTTATTCCTGAAATAACTTATTGCATAGCATTATTTAGTTATTTAGTGGTTTATGCCTACATGATTAATGGAGAGGGAATAGCCATGTGACCCATTTGGCATTCATATAATCCTTACACGGTTTCTTTCCCAAACACACCATTAAGGTGCAGCTCTGAGGCCCATTCAAATTTTTTATACCGTTGTTACTTGGTTTCCTGTGTAGAGCATGATGCTCTAAATTGAACCGACTGTGATGTTTTGTTTTTTTGTGACTCTATCTACTACGTAGAGACTGGAGAGAGAGCACGATGCTCTATAATGCCTAGGTGGTGATGAACTATGTTTGTCGCTCATTACCTGCATGGGGCATGTAAACAAGCATGATATCTGACTGCCTATCCTTGTCACTCTCCCTTGTCCTATTTGGCCTGCGTGGAAGTGGATAAGCGTGGAGGCACTATAATGCTCTTTTATATTGCTTTGTTACTGTTTATATGAACCCTAGAGACAACATGGATTGTCTGAGTTTTGAAAACGCCCATGTGGTTGCCTACGTGAATGGATAGAATAGCCTTCACACCTTTGCATGGAGACATTCTTGGTTGTGGTTGCCTGCATGAAAGGCTGGAAGAGCCTTCACTTCTCTATGTTAACCTTGTCACTAGACAATTGCAATGTCATAAGAAGGCCTTCAGCGTGATGCCAGGTGGACTAGTTACTACCTATTTCTCTATGTTTTCCCTAATCTACCTCTGCAGGAAGGAAGCAGGGGACAGTGCGTTATATTCTTGTTTCTAGTTTATCTTTTGTGCATACTTGCTGCCTTATCTCTGCGTGGGAAGTGATAGGGATAGTGTGCGAGTTGTAGGTTAGGCTTCGGTGCGGTCCCCATAGTCGTGGGAGTGGTAGGGTACTTCTCAGTGTGTTGTTTTCATGTCTTACAATGCCTGCCAGGGAACACACGTTCGATTTGGTTTTTTTATGCTTCCTTCATTTGTGGTGTGTTGAAGTCAAATGCCTTGGTATGCATTCAAACTTATTATGAAGGTCATAAGCAATTCATAGTTTTATATAAGGTTGTATGCTTTGGTCATATTTTCAATTATATGGCATAATGTGGTTACATTATACATATATATATGGTTATATATATAGATAGTGTATGAATTTGTTACATTTATACCATGGTCAGCTTTGGTATATACTTATGGTATAAAAGGGATAGGCCCTATATATATTGCACAAATATTTTTTTAGGTTTTATATACATTGTATAAGATGATTAAATATATATATATATATTTTAATGGTGAACATATATAGAGCTATACAATGGTCACATGTTATATATATATATAGTAAAATTTGGGTGGCTATATAATATATATATATATATATATATTTCCTAAACAGAATGGTTATGCTTTTGGTACATTGTATAAAATGGATGAGTATACATGTATTAGATTGGTTATCCTTTATACAATGGATATATGGTATACACATTGGATAAGCGACTAGGTTATGTATATCTTGTTACAATTTGGTGTGCGCATATAGTCGAGATATGTTTGTATTTATCCCATACATGGTCATGCTGCATAGATGTTTTAATGCATCGATTTTTCGTAGGCATTGATTTTGTTGACATAGAGGTGACGAATGTTGGTATCACCTTTGGTCCAAAAGTTGAATGCTGAATGCATTGGACATGATTTATATACCGATTCATATTATTTGTATTACCCGATGTCTACCAGTTACATGTCGAATGCATGGGATGCATGACGACTGTGTTGATGTGTTAAACATACATTTTTTATTATGTTTGTATCGCATGATACCCGAGGGTTGCATGTCGATTGCATTATTGCATGTCGAATGCATTATTACATGTCGACGGCATCGTTTATGTTCATACATATACTTATGATGTTATATCATATGATATCCATTAGTTGCATGTGGAATGATTTGAGTACATGTGGAAATGCTTGGATGGCTTGTCGAGTGCACTTGTTATATTACTTATGGTACAACTGTTGTGAACGAAAGTCGGTTATTACATGCTTATGCCGTGGGGCATAGACGGTCAAGTCTGGAAGACATATTTGGGCCCGCCAAGAACAACACCATAGTTATGCACGAGGTTAGGACATGAGAAGTGTCTAGGTAGGAGCACTACCTTTGACTTGCAGGAGTACTGCATTAACCTATATAGTTGTGTATGATTAGTTCTAGGCAGACGAGACTTGAGACTCTATATCATTGTTGTGTATCACCATGCCCAGCTCGGGGGTGGCCTTCATACGGACTGAGTATATGTCGTCGAAGAGCCTACGGTTGGGTTATGCGTTTCATTTCCCACAATATTTCCCCTTATTAAATAATTATGTTTTGTGATTTAATTTGATGTATCCTGACTAATCAAATGACATCTAGAGTTGTTGGATTATATATTATTGTACTAATGCATGTTGCAAGTATGAATGATGAATACAGTAATAAGACGACATAAAGAATGACCCTTCTTCAGTTCTATCAGGGTGGTAAGAAAATTATGTTTGTAAAGTTATCATATGCATTGATATATATATATATATATTGGCTCGTCTGATTGTGTCTTTATTTGTATTCAATGAATGTAAGTTGATAGTACTGTCTATCATGTTTGATTACTCATGTATTCATGTAAAGTTGATTGGTATATGACCAAAAGGAAGAGACTGCATTTGTTTGAAAAAGAGATTTCAATATGATGCTAACCCTAGGGAAGTTTAGTATCGTACACATGCTTAGAGTTTTACCATTCTATTTCATTGATGTGAGGACATATATTAGACATTATATTTTATGGGAAAGCATGTGATTGTGAATGCATAGAAGAATGAACAAGCTTCTTGTGAATTGGAATAAATGTGTAAAATATTATGTGGACTATGAATGAGACATTTCCTTAGATCATATTACATTTGATAATGATCTATGTAAGGATATGTGTGAAAAGAACATGTTTGTATGCATTTGGTGAATGTTTTAAAAGGATTCTAGTCAACACAACCTAACATAACCTTCTTAAGGTTAGAATTTCACCTTTCAACATGATCTATGGTTGACTTAATATTCATTGGGTGTAAGAAAAGAACTTTACATGTTCTAATATTGTTATATTGGTGTATAACTTTGTATTTATTTACTTATGATGAGATTTATGGTGCATTTACATCTCATGGTTAGATGAATTTCTTATTAATGAAATTACAACACCATGATGTTGAATATTATTTGGTTGGCATACTCATGTATTCGAAAAGGTTCCCATTATGCACTAATGATGTGTCGACAAGATTTCTAAAGGTCGATTAAGTATGTAGTTTATTGAATGAATATCTTTGTATGAGATGGAATCTAGCACATGAATGCATGTCCTGCACCGTTGTATTTAATGATAGAATTACCAAGAGTGATTGAGTGTTGAATTGATTCATTACTCCATATGTATTCGCACCGTGATATATCTTTTCTTATTTTATATAATGTATTGCATGTCATTATATGGAAAGATAGGCGTATATCTTGGTTTTTATCTATGTCAGAGTTATGGTGCATAGGCATGCTTCTGATGTTAATTGACTCTAGTTAAGAGTGTTGTGTTAAATATAACATCGAGTTATGGGGATAAATTATTATATATAAGGAGTGTTCTTCTATATTGCGCCAAGTTTAAAATTGTGTGGTATTTCTTACCCAAGTTTGTACATGAAGTTGAAAGTGAATTTCTACTTAGAGTCTGCTTTTTAATGTTATAAAGAGAAACTTGGTTTGCATGTGTCTATGCTTGGAAAGACTTTTCCATATTGCAGTAAAGCTATGTATCTGATTGTCTAAATGTTATTCACCTTGGTAGGTGCATTGATGATTGTATGGATATTGATAGTATGTTGATTTGAAAACAAACAAACAAAAAATTATCCCCATTTCCTCTTAAAAGAGACAAGGATTTTGGGATGTTACATGATTGGCCTCATGATTTCTTCAAAATTGGGGATAAATCTCCTTATGAAATTCACTATACCTAGAAAGGAATGGACTTCTTTTTTACTCCTAGGGAGCTCAATATTTTGTATTGCATCCATTCTATATGGGTCAATTCTGATCCCATATTTAGATATTACGTGGCCCAACAACTTTCCTTCTTGCATGGCAAAATTTGACTTTTTAGGGTTCAAGGAGATTCCAAATTTTCTGCACTTGGTGAACACTTGGTGCAAATTCTTTAGGTGTTATGCATCAGATCTAGAGTATACAGTGGTGTCATCCATGTAGACAACCACAAAATTGTCTTTCTCTCCCGCAAAGGCTATCTCCATATCTCTTTGGAAGGTGGCTCCTGCAATCAACGGACCGAAGGGAATCTTAGCATACATGAAGGTTCCCCAAGGTGTGGTAAAGGTTGTCTTGATCTCATCTTCTTTTTGCACCTTAATATGATTGTACCCTGAAAATACATCTAGCATGGACATTCTTGCTGCCCCTACAACTCTCTGCAAAATGTGATCCATTTTGGGAAGGGGGTAGTTGCAGCTTGTTGAGATTTATGAAGTCAATACATAGTCTGATCCACCATTGTTTTTCCTCACTAGGACTATGTTAGCCACCCATTTCGAAAACCTCAAAGAGACTATGATTTTGGCCTCATACAGCCTTTTTACCTCTTTTTCTATTAGCGGGAGAAGCTTGGGGTTCATCCTTCTCAGCTTCTTCCTGAATGGTTTCTCCCTTGTCTTAACTGGTATGGTATGCTGGATGATGGTTGTGTCAAATTCTTCCATCTCTTCATAGCACCATTAAAACACATCATAAAACTCTCTTTAAGTCAATATAGTCCTTTTTGGTACCTGGGGCCAAATATTTTGATAGTTTGACAATTTTGGGCTCTTCATCGCTCCCAATGTTACAATCTTCTATTTCTTTTGGGTCAGGAGCCACCACGATCTTGACCCATGGCATAGACGTTGTCACAAAAATTACTCTATGGCATTTTATTGAGGAAACTAGTGATGCACAGACAGTCATAGCTAAGATGTGCAGTTTTAGCACTTCATCCAATGCTTCTATGTATCCACTATGACTGCGATATGGAAGTAACTAGTTACTAAGGGTGAATCGAAAATTAAAAGAGCAACGTAGCAGTATTGAAATTATTTGGCTGCGATCTGGAAGTAACTAGTTACTAAGGGTGAATCGAAAATTAAAAGAGCAACGTAGTAGTACTAAAATTATTTGGCTGTGATCTGGTGTGAGTCTATTAACAGATAAGACAGGCACATAATTTCTACTTGCTACGATTTACCACACAACCTGACACACGATCTATATTTGACAAAAATTCAGTCACAAAAGGTTATCATGGCGAATCATCCACATAAATACAAATAGCAATACTAATAAATGCAACTTAAACTGCCATATCTTGCTTAAATTTGAGCTTAAATAAATCCATAGCACAGTAATTTTCTTTTACCACGTTTTTACCATTGTTTGCATTTTCTATATGAACAAAACATGCTACAGAACCGGAGCAACATTCGTTATGAAATCATGAATTTTAAGCCACACACAATTGATCCCTCACTAAACATTTAATCCAAAATACTCTATCTTGAGTTGTAGCAGAAAATCAAACCACGAGCCTTATATCCAAGCATTTGAACCTAGATCTGATACCACATTGTCACATCTCTAACTTTCTATGGTCAAATCTATTAAAAACTATTCATAGACATTCCTTATCATCGGTTTAACAAATAATAAATTAGATCCATTTACTCCAATCAGCTACAATGCCATTAATCTAAAATTCAAAAATAATACTTACTTGAAAAGTCTGAAATAGGAAGGTGGAAAACATTGGATAAATTCCAACTTCTCCCAACTGTAGAAGATAAGGCAGCCAAAATGTGTGCCTAGCTTCACCCCCGAGGTGGATCACAGCTTTCAATACTAGTGGACTAGCATCGACTACAACGCAACACTCCACCAAGGAGTCTGTAACAGTCTAATAAGATGGAATTATGAATTCTAGAGAATACTCAACATAATCTGAGCAGCATAATAATTCTCTCATGCACAACATGGCATCCCATGCTATCTTAGTGCATCTCTTTATAGTTTTTTCCCGGGTCTTGTTCCATCATCAATCAAATCTCAAGCAATCTTGGGATCCCTACATTAGTGGATGTTGTTGGAGTGCCAAGATTTCATCTTGGATTTGATTGATATTCAGGATCAATGTGCTATCCCTTGTCCATGGTTTTAAGTGGTGTCCCCTCTCTTCACTGATCATTCCCAGTGTTACTTTCCTTTTATTGAAATAAAATAGTAATTTCTGGTGCACATTATTCTCTTCTTTCCTCTCCTTGGCCTTATGTAGTTTTTATCGATTAGTTCCTTCAACTGTGATTTTAGTTCATGAAGTTCCAAAATGTTCATGTTCTGTAAGGAGCCTTTGAGTTAGGCACCGCACCTGGTACTAACTCAATGGTGAAGTCTAGTTCCCTTCGTAGGTAGTCCTTGAATTTCTTCCGAGAATACATCAGAAAAGTCCTTAAGAATCAGTATGTCTTCCAATTTTAACTTATCTTCTTTAGATGAATGTTTGTCATTTATTACATTTACTGCAAACATTTTACACCCTTTCCTTACAGCCTTTTTAACTTGTAAAGCAAAAATTTGTCTAACAGAAGTTCTTCTAGGAGTTCTCTTTACTATTTCAGTTTATCCATTATTATTTAAACAAGTAAAAGTCTTTTCAAAACAGTTCAGCGCTACGCTATGCTTTTCAAGCCAGTCCATGCCTATTAATATGTCACAAGACCCCAAAGGTAAAATATTCAATTTAACTTACGCCTTTAACTGACTCACAAGCAAATCACAACTTTTAACAAATTTTGTAACTTTTCTTTTGGTCCCTATTGCTAACTGAACCAACCATAATTTATCAAATTTCTCTACTTTTAACTTGCAACATTTCACTAAATCAAGTGATATGTAACTCAAACTCGCACCTGGATCAATTAGAATAGAGATAGGTTTGTTTTGTATCATACCTTCGATCTCGACCATGGAATTTTGATGGTATGCTTGTCGGTTTTCCAGCGCTACATTGATTATGGGCATCTCCCTTGCTACATCGCCGAGTGTTGGTTCTGTCTGCATTGCGTGAATGTTGCTGACTAGTCTTCTTTTGAGTGGGCAGTTTTCTCTGGTATGCGGTCCATTACAATCATAACATTTTAAAGGTGGTTTTTGTTCATTAATCCTAGCATTATTATTAGGCACATTTCTTGCAGATGTGTAATTATGTGGTGCATTACCTCTGTAATTATTACTTTGAAAATTTCTGTTATTGAAATTTTTATTATTTCCAGAATTCTTGAAATTAAAATTTTTCTTTTTATGCTCAAAGTTACTTGGTTTATTATTCCTCCAACTCGATACACCTTCTCTTTTCTTATTTTGTTCAAAACAAAAGTTGGCGTTTCTCATGGCTTCTTCAAGATTTGTAGGATTATCATATTCAATTCTATCTTTTATGTTAAAGGGTAAGCAGCTCAAAAACCTTTGTACCTTAGGTTTCTCTTCAGTTAAGTAAGGTACATACCTTTGCAAATTGATAAATTTGCTACTTAACTCCTTCGTACTCACAAGACCCAATTTTAAGTCATAACATTATTTTTCCTTATCTTTGTAATATTGCTCAGACAAAAACTTTTTCTTGAATAATTTCTTAAATGTACTCCAATTTATATTGATTTATTTAATGCCTTTAACCCTCTTAATATCCTGCCACCAAATTTCTTCCTTTCGGTCAAATTGTATATGGCCATTTTAGCTTTTAACTAAGATGAGTAATCATAAATCTTAAAATACTTCTTCATACCGGACAACCATGCTTCGGCTGCCTCACCCTTTTCATTTTCGCCATTAAATCTTCGAGGTTTCATCTTCGTAAATTCCCCTGAAATTTGTTCATAATGTTTATTCTTTTTCTTAGGACGACAGTCACTATCACTGATGTCTTGTTCAAAATTATATTTTCTTCTATAAGTTTTATCATCAGATTCAAAAGAAGAGTCACTTTCACTTTTATAGTATTTCAGCTACTTATCTCTGTGTTTATATGACATAGTTCCAGACTCAGATTTTACTTATGTTCTCTTATCTTTTTCATCATGATGATATTTTTCTAGTAAAATCTGGTCCAGTTCTTCCTGTGCTCTTACAATCCTTTTGTTTTCTTCTTTAACATTTCTTATCTCAACTTTTAAATCTTTAACCATGCGTAATAGTTCAAATTATTGATCATTCAATTCTACATAGATTTCTTCATTAATATTCTCATGTTCGTTATTATTACGTTCACTACGATGAGATCTGTTCTCTGCGGATTCTTCCGGTATTTCCATACCTGTAAATTAAATGTCAAACTGTTATGTACATAAACAAATTAAAAAAAAAAGTTAGTAACTAAGTTTTTCTATTTTCATTTTCTGTTTGCGAGCATGAGCCTTTTTCAGGCCTAGAGTTTGAACTCGCGCTCTGATACCACATGTAACATCCCAAAATTTTGTAAAATTTAAAAAAAAAACTAAGCATTTGGTTTAGCATTAAATGATGTGCGAAAGTAATAAATGTCTCTTAAATAACAGTACTAGATAATAATCAATTACAACATGTAATTATATGTAAAGCTTTTTAATTGTCTTATCGACAATTAAGTGCATTAATGCTCCTACGTCAGTTTTACCATTGTAATTATTAATTCGAGTGCTCACTTGCTGCCTATGCATACTATTTCATCAAACATAAGTATTGCGATACTATAACTATAATTATATAATTATAGTCTTTAATATGATGCGTGAGATTTATGTTATACACCTACATATAGTTGCGATCATACTATGACTCGGTTGTACTTTGTGTTAAGGTCTATTAGATGGTACTTATTTATTTATTAGCACATTCTCATTTATAAATTACTTCTTGTTGGCAGTTTAATTCTGGTGAATGACTTTGAGACTTACTTAGCTTTACACTAATGTATCGTCTCTTTAACTGTCCAAGTTACAGGTTGCATACTTTTGGTTTTTGCTAAGATAGTGCGATGATTTCTATTAGCCTTATGTGAGAATTATTATAGACCCTTACTTAATTAAAAGTGGTGACTTTGTAAAACACCAAGGTTGCAAATTACGTAGCGTGTTCATATTTAATGTGTGATGTTTGAAGTATGAGAAGACCACGGTGATCAATGATTACTCTTAATCATTATAGTTTATTACACTTACATTAAAGTGGGAGTCTCCTTACTATGCAAAGAATGGTGAAATCGACCTAACACTTCATAGGAAAGTGAACTATGGTGTTTCCATGCAATACTTCGGGGTATTAACATTGTTTATGGTTTAAACTATGGAATAGTGGGTTATGATTTCTCATTCTGGCGCCACATTAATCTACGCAATGGGAACTACGTTAAAAATATATCAAAGTGGTTCTTTTTATACCAACAACAAGGTGGTAGCTGGAACATTAATTGTGACCACATGAAGATCATAACTGCATCTCGATAGTGTCAAACCCTACTGCGAGGTTTAGGGTTTTTGGTCTTTGGTTTAATGTTGCTCTGCATTATGGAGGATGCTGAGCCTTCTGGGCCATCATAGCTATTGGAATTCATACTCCACTCGTCATGTTAGTTGGAAGTTGCAGAGTGTTGGCTCATGGGAATTTATGGTTTTGCATCATGTTTCAGGGTTTCCAACCTTCGGTTCTTTCCTCGGCTTCGAGTGTTATTAACCAGGTAAACTATAATGCAGTATACAAACCCTCATTTGAGTTTCAGTGTTGTGTTGAGATTTGTATTTGTTTTAAACCTGTTTTATATATGCATATTTAACTTGACTTTAATTTTTATGGCAGGGCAAGTCCCTTTTAAATCCATGGTGAAGTTGTTATGACAGAGAGACGATCCACCACGGTGTGCATTCCCCGGTAAGCCTTGGTCATACCAGGGTTCTTCTGTCAACAAGGATGTAGTATTTTTGTTTCTGTTCATCCATACAAACTCTATTTGACAATGGGTTTTCGAGGCTACATTACTGTAATAGTTGGTTTTTCTAGGTACTGACCCGAGTTGGGTTTCATCGGTAGTGTTTGTAGGATGTTGTCCTTACAAGATTTTTGTCGGTCCTACTAGAAGTTAGACTGCAACGTAATACTACATTAGATGAATACGAAGTGTTGTGTTCTTTATTTTTCTTGAAGTGTGGGCTTGGTACTCCATAATTGATATCTACATTCCGAAACTGGGTTTCTGTAAGAGTGAAGTTGATCCAAATTTGTACTTCAAAGTAGTGAAGAACCAACCGTTGATATTGGTTCTATATGTTGATGATTTTTTTCTCACTCGAGAGGAACATCTTATTGCTTGGTGAAAGAGGGAGCTCACCTCAAAGTTAGAGATGAAAGACTTAGGTTTAATGCACTACTTTATTGGCCTTGAGATTTGGAAAAGAAAAGATGAAATTTTTCTATCTCAAGGGAAGTACAGTGTGGATATATTGTGAAGGTTTGGCATGATAGATTGAAAATCTATGACTACACTGATGGTTTCCAATTTGAGGAAACTTCATGAGTCAGGATCCGGATAAGATCCAATAGATATCACTTTGTATAGAAATATTATAGGCTCACTAATGTACTTGATACATTAGAGGCCTAATATATGTTATGCTATGACCACTCTGAGTCAATTTATGTCTGACTCGAGACACAGAAACTGGACAACTGCTAAGCGTGTGCTTAGGTACCTTCGAGGTGCAATTTCATATGGACTTAGATATGCATCCAGTGGAGGAGTCATGTTACTTGGTTATACAGACTCAGACTAGGGAGGAAGCATTGTGGACCATAAGAGCACATTCGGCTGCTATTATAGCCTAGGATCATATATGATATATTGGTCCAGTAGGAAGCAGGGCTCCGTAGCCCAGAGCACTACTGAATCAGAATACATAGCTGCTAGTGTTTCCTTTTGAGAAGCAGTGTGGCATAGAAAGCTACTTGCAGGGTTGTTCGGTGAAAAGCTTGAGCCTATAATTACTAGGCATGACAATGAGAGTTGTATCAAGCTTTCCGAAAACCCAGTGTTTCATGACAAGTCGAATCACATTGAAATGAAGTATCACTTCATCTGAGACATGGTCCAAAAAGGTACAATGAAACTTCAGTACATTGCTACTGATGAGCAAATTGTATATGTGTTAACAAAGCCTCTTTCAGTGACGAAGTTTAGGTACTTCCAATACAATCTTGGTATGGTAGAGAATTCCTCCCTTGCTGAGAGGGAGTGTTAAATATATAGCATCAGGAGACATTCTCCAAACCAATATTGTGTATCCAAGATTGATCCTCCCGTATATGTGAGCACTTTGATTGCCTTCCGTTTAAAGGTTATTCCTCCCGTATAGAGGTAATTGATCAAAGTAATGATGTTGTAAAGTCTTGTTGGACAAGGATCCGAACTTGTGTGTATCAAGTCATGATTATCATGTGAACCTTCCGTATAAAGGTATCCATGAGATGGACCTCCCTTATAGAGGTGAACCTTTCGTATAAAGGTATCCATGAGATGGAACTCCCGTATAGAGATGGACCTTTGGTATAAATGTCATGATTTACTTAAAAGCATTTAATGTTGTGTGATATATTATTAACCATGATCACCAGATTGCTATTAAGTCTCCTTTAGAGATTGATCGCCTCTAAAGTGAATTTCTTTACCAT
The DNA here is from genome assembly GCA_027924585.1 of Larix kaempferi. Lineage (NCBI taxonomy): Eukaryota > Viridiplantae > Streptophyta > Pinopsida > Pinales > Pinaceae > Larix > Larix kaempferi. The sequence goes on from BSBM01001022.1 coordinate 22,370,475, forward strand.
ATGATCATTTGGTCCAGAATAATATAATATGATCACAACATCCGATAATTCTTCTTAGTATAATGTAATGTGATGGATAATTAAAGTTAGCACATATTGACCATGTAGTAAGAGATAAAGAAATAAATGATAAAGCATAGAGATCAAGAGAATTCAAAATTTCCCATGCAGACACTTCAACTAATTAAAGAGAACTCGAATTATTAAAGCTTCAGTTAAGTATCAATGCTTCGGTTAAAGCATCAATTAAAGATGTGTCTCAATTAACTAAAGAACTCACAGTGGTCACTTCAAGTAAATCAATTAGCATGATTTCATTTAACTAAGTGTTAAATAAAAGGGACTAGTTAAATAAAGTATTTACACTTTAGTTAAACTAAAAGACGACACTTCAATTAAAGAGATGATCTAGTTAACTAAGTGTTATTGCATGACGACACCTATGTTAAACTAAAAGATGACACGTGAGTTGTGACACTTCCATGCCAACACTTAAGTTATCCACCTAACTAAGTGGGAAAGCTTTCAATTAAGAGGCGAGTTCATCCTAAGTGACAACTTAGTGAGATGAAGCATTGAATGAGAAGTGGGGCGCACCACTCCATGCAATATTAATACATCCATTTTGAGGGCAGTTCATCATGAAGTTAGAAGTTAAAAATAGAAGAGAAGAATGTATAAATATGTTATACATGATTGTTCAATCCAGTGTGAAGTGAATTCTCTTCTCCATTGAAGGCACGACGCTTCTCTTTGTGAAAGGTATTGTTCATGCTTGTTATTATTGTGCTAGGCACACATCCGATTGATCTCTCTTCTCTATTGATTCCTTATCTTCACCAAGAAGTTTGGTGATCTCTTATCTTCCGAAAGCAATCTTCTATGTTGTAAAAGAAAGCATTCTCTGCTATCCATTATATTATACTAAGAATAATTTATGGGGTTTTTGTTCTCATAATTTTAAGGATTTTCCCTAAGGTATATCTTGTGTTATGGTTGTATGAATTTCATGGATTGAATTGTCTCATTACTTCAAGTCTCTGCATCTAAAAGAATTAAAGATCAGAGCTCAACCAAATTTCAATATTATTCACATCGAGATGCATTATGCAATCAACAACCATATCACCATGAATGTTAGTTGCATCAATATAGTCATATAGGTTTTCATTGATACAAATATCATTGAAACTATCATTTAAATGTAAATCTCTTCTTGGAATAAAGTCTTGTTGTTAGTTCGGAAGGTTAGCTCAAGCAATAACGAGTAATTATATAAAAAAATGTTAAAAAAGATTTTTTTGAGAGATGGACTACTTTATCTTCTTGTTCATCAAAAATACAAAAATATCATGACACTACATAATGTCTCCAAAATATAAAATTATATATATTTTAAGATATTGTCCAATGTCACGAGACTACATAATGTCTCCAAATCTAAAGTTATATATATCTTAATATATTTTCCAAGTAAAAAATACAACATACAGTCATACACAAAAGCTAATTGGAAAAATTATGTTAATTGTGGGTTGCTTCCATTGATGCACCATATTGATCCATACCACACTCCCTATATACCTATAGATGATCTATGAATGCTACAACAATTTTCTAGATTGTTTCCTCTTCGTCTACTCTTTCCTTGATTGAACCGGTGGAGACATTGCCAATTGGGAACCTTGAGTTAAGCCAAGGAGAATATTGAAGTACATATTTGAATCACTGGAAATTTTGTCACCTTTCAGCCCTTATGCATTCCAGGGTAATTTTTAGGGGCAAAATTTCGCCAGTTGACTATTTTTTGGGCCTTTTTTCAAAAAATGAATTCGCTATTTGGTCATTTTTAGTCTCTAATATTGCCTCTATTTACATAAATATGTTTTTTTATCATAATATTCACCAAACTTTACACGTTTTAGTAGTAAATTGTACGTTTCATATTTAATATTCACCTACCTATCTATATACATATTTTTTCAATCCAAAATAATCGCCTAGGATACTTTACTTAAGTATAATATTTGAATCCTTAAATATCCTTAAAATATTTCCAAATATCCATAAAATATTTGGAAACATTCAATTATGTTTCCAAAGCTTCATGTTTAACTTCTAGCTTCTCCCCGTCGATGTTAAGATTTTCTATTGACGGTTGCATTCTTTCTAGTTGATTCATGAGTCATTTTTCAAAGATTAATTTTATCTCCACATTTCCATCTCCTCTAGATCCCAATGTCATTCTAAGAACTCTTTTTGAAACTCTCTATCGATCCTTACCCCAACAAACAACCAGATAGGGTAGGGGGATTCTCTAGAAAACTAAGCAAAAGTGACTCTGGAACAATTCAAATGACAAGAGTTATACCATACACAAGATTACAAACCATTGAGATGAAAACACTTTGAGAGAAGAAACCCCTAAATTTTGATACCCAAAACAAATAAAAAAATCTAAGAGCAATTTATAAACAAGATATACCATATCCCACGATACACTAGACCATTGAGAAGACCATAGGCTGAGAACAAAAACCCCTAAACCTTGATGTCCAAGAGATACCCCATAGAATATTCAAGCACAATGGGAAATACACACTCACCTTTAGAGATAGGAGAACACGCCAACCATGAAAAACCATTGTTACATAGGAGCCAAATAGAACTATCCTACCCTAGAATCCTGAATTATGGAGAAAATGATGCTGAGAGATATGAATACAGAAAGACCAGGGCTTACCTCTCTTGTAGTCACACAATTCACCACCCTAAACAACTAGGGTTATGGAAGTATGAGCTCCATCTGTAGGGTTAAACAAATCATCACAGAGAAATTTGAAACAGAGCATCCCTTCCGTAAGCCATATTAACCCATTTGTGAAGAGTAGATTGAATAAATGCTACAAAAAAATAATCGGATCTATGCCATAGCATTGAGGAAATGTATTACATGAGGGAGTGGTAATACTGTCAAGTCCCCACTGACCTCCATGGCCATGGGATACCCTGATACATTTTTTTTCCTCCAAATCTGACTGAACAACCACACACAATAGAATTAGCTCGAGTCCGCAATCTGCAACCCCCAATCTGCAATCGCAGATGCAGAAGTGCAAGACTTCATAATCGGAAAGCTTACCCTTCTGCAACCCGCAACTTGCAACAGCGGATCCGCAATCCGCAAATGTGGATGTGGAAGTGCAGAACTTCAAACTCCATCCTCCGAAAAAGGTCGCTCCCACAATATGCAATCCGCAATTGTAGATGCGGAAGTGCGGAAGTCCAAAACATAACTTTGACTTCTATGTTTCCACAATCCGCAATCCGCATTACGGATGCGGGCATGCGGAACCATACCCCTGCAATGGTAACTTTCCACACAATCTTCTGAGGGGCATAACTTCTCCATCCTTGGTCCAAATGAGACAAGGTTGGTACCATTGGAAATATCTTGGAGAGCTCTATCCAATTGTGAAATCACTGCCCCATTTGAGCACTCCTACCATGTAAAATTTTCCACTGAATTTCTGTCCATAACTCCACTTAAAGACTTCAACCTTCTTCCTGCCATGATATTCCCTTCCACCTTACCCACATAGGGGTTCTGAAACATTTCCAGGGCAATCCCCTCCTTCCCAAGGATCAAATGTAAGCATACAATTCATTCACAGGGTTAGTCATACATATCATACAATGTAAAATGCATTAAGTTAGATCTAACAAATACATCTATCATATGCAAGACTAATAATGCATTAAACTCATGCAATACAATGATATACATATAACAATGAACTCAACCCTTTACTCAAGCCTGCACATGAATCCTTGTCAATTAAATTCATATAAACATGCATTCCACTATTTCACAATTGAACATAAGCAACCATTTCATAAAAATGAAACACCATCATTCATCATAACAATAAATACTTATCTTTAAACTTCCGAAGCAACTGGCTAAGTGAGACCAATGTTCCACCCAACCTTAGATCTATGTCCATCCTGTACTCTTTCAACCGAGAGATCACCCCCGAGATGGGCTGTGTATCCACTAAGGAGGGTTATTAGGTTCTCTCACAATCAAGGTTCCATCCCAATGCTAAGCCAATCTATAGTTGGGTTTATCGAGCATTCCAGGGCACCCACCCATGCTAAGCCAACCTATAGTGCATTTATGAAGCATACCAATAGCAAGGTCATGCCAAGCAAACATACAGTTGGGTTTATCAAGCATACTAGAAAAGTTGATCATGCTAAGCCAACCTGCAATGGGTTTATCAGGCATACCAAGCAATACAATCATGCCAAGCCAGCATACCATTGGGTTTATCAAACATATCAGACAAGCTGATCATGCTAAGCCAACTTGCAGTTGGTTTATCAAGCATACGAAGCAATACAATCATGCCAAGCCATCATATCATTAGGTTTATCAAACATATCAGACAAGTTGATCATGCTAAGCTAACCAACAGCGGGTTTATCAGGTGAACAGGGACATCAAGGGAGGCATTGCTAAGCCAGTGAGATCAATCAGAGAGCTGCCGGCATCTCAAAACTCAGTTGACCTGGAACCCACATTACCTATCACATCCAACACAAGGAATACCCTCTTCTCTGCTGCATAGTCCTCAAGGCCTCTTCCCTTCCAGTACTATTCCAGGATGGGCATAGAAAGGTCCAGTCGCTAGTTCTATGAGATTACAACCTTCACTGGTTTTATCAAGCAACCCAACCTTCTTCCAAAGTTCAACAAGTAGACTCGTTCCAGGCTTATAGACAGGGCTCTGTTCCACAATTTATCCCCTACGATCCGAGCTCAGGTTCTCACGGTTTCTCTGCACTGTTCAGGCTTGCAGTTTCCTCACGAGTTCTTATCATTCTGTCACCGGTAGACTGGGTTCACACAGACAGCTCCTGGATATCAACTCTCTGGTATTTTCTATTACACAGGAAAACACGATTATCTTCAGGTTCCCACCCGAATTGACTCAGCGTATGCAAAATGTATGAGCAAGTTTTCTCTCTATGGATCGATGGATCATGAATGGAAAGTGCATGAATGGATGATGAATGTTCCCCTTCCTCCAATGGGTTCTGCGATTTTCCCAGCGGTTGAGTGTCTTCTAGGACAAGCAATTAGAGCCATGCCATGCTATACAGAATCACAGGCATGCTCCATACTCCATCAGCTTCAGCAACAAGGTTATCAACCACCCTCTGCAACCGAATTAATGTCATCGGGGAGTTCAAACGAGTTCACAGTCAGACATGTGGCAACATCGAAACCAATCTCATAACCCCCTCACCTCTCCCTAGTGGATACACGTGGCCCCTTCTCATTAGTTTCCTCCTTATCCAACTTCTTGGTTATTTTATTCATTAATAATAATTACATCATTTACATTTCTTCATGGCTTAATAGCCCATGAATAATCAAACTGTCCAAATACTTGCCTAAGCAATAACCTTAAACATCCACTAGTGGGGCCTTGGCCTTGAGATCCACGCTAGGGAAAATACACACACTACATATATATACAGTCTTTACATTGAAGCCAAATAACATCAAGGGAAAAATGGGGTATTACAACTCCCTCTCCCTTAAAATAACACCATCCTAGGTGTTCTCAAAACTTGAACAAAAATGGGAATGCCTCTTTCATGGCATCCTCCAACTCCCACGTGGCCTCTTCTAGACTAAGGTGCCTCCATTGCACCTTTACGTGCCCTATGGCCCAGTTCCAAAGCAAGGTAACTTTCCTATCGAGGATGCATATAGGTTCCACCTGGAACTCTCCATTTGGTTCCACCTGTATCACATGCCAATCGATGATATGATTATGATCATGTACATATTTCTTAAGCAAAGATACATGGAAAACATTATGAGCTTTCATGTTAGCAGGAATGCAATCCTATATGCAACTGGCCCTATGCTATCAAGGACTTCAAACGACCCACAATATCTTGGTGCCAGCTTGGAACAACTTCCCAACTTCATGGAACTCTTCCTTGGTTTCACTCTCAAGTAGACATGGTCCCCAATCTAAAATTTCTTATGCATTCTTTTCAGATCTGCATAACTCTTCTTCTTGTCCTGTGTTGCCTTCAAATTCTGCATGATCTTCACAATCTCCTGCTCCATATCCTCAATCATTTCAGTTCCAAGCACTACTCTATTCACTGGGTTTTCCCAACTCACTGGAGTTCTGCATCCTTTGCCATACAACACTTCAAAAGGACTCATCGTTAGGGATGCTTGATGTCCATTGTTGTAAGAAAATTATACCAAGTGTAAATAGTCTTCCCACTTGGATGGCTTGTCCATCACGTACATCCTTAACATATCTTCAAGGATCTGATTTACTCTCTCAGTCTAACCATCTGTCTGAGGATGAAAGGCTGTGCTAAAATTCAACTGAGCTCCCAACTCTTGGAACAATTCTTTCCAAATATTGGATGTGAACTTTGTGTCATGATATAAAACTATTGCCTTCGGAAATCCATGCAATCTGAATATCTCTCTCACGAAGATATATGCAACGTCATTAGCCTTGTGGGTGGACTTTACTGGAATGAAATGAGCTACATTTGATAGCTTGTCCACCACCACCATGATTGAATCATGTTTCTTCAATGTCATTGGAAACCCTATTATGAAATCCATAGAGATCACCTCCCACTTCCATTCTGGAATGGGAAATGGATGCAACAATCCTGCGGGATGTTGGTGCTCTGCCTTGACTTGTTGACACTTTCGAAATCTAGCAATGTACTCAGCTATGTCTTTCTTCATACCATGCCAAAATTACTGCTTCTATAGTCTTTTGATATCTTGGATGTCCTGAGTATGGTCTTTGATGTATCTCATCCATCACCAACTTCTTCAAATCTGCACTATTTGGAATGTACAGTCTGGTATTTTGATAGATGAGAACATTACCCTCACCCAGCTGATATCTTGCAATACTTCTCTTCTATAGCATTCTACTGCAATTTATCTTTGATCTGAAGGTAGACATCATCACTATCTTGAGCCTCTAAAATTCTTGCCTTCAAATCTGATTCACACCTACTTATTGCTGCAATATGAAATCTCCTGCTGAGTGCATCAACAACCTTATTCTCCTTACCTTTAACATGCTTAGTTTCCAAATCAAACTCACAAAGAAACTCCATCCGTCTAGTTTGTCTTGCATTCATATTTGGCTGGTCAAACAAGTATTTAAAACTCATATGGTCAGTTCTGAGCTCAAATCTTCTTCCCAAGAGATAATGCCTACATCTCTTGAGAGCATGAACTATGGTTGCTAGCTCTAAGTCATGGGTGGCATAGTTCCTTTCATGCTCCTTTAGCTTCCTTGACTCATAACAAATTACAAAACCTTCTTGCATTAGCACTCCACCGAGTCCTTCATTGCAAGCATCAGTGCATACCACAAAATCCTTACTCGGATCTGCAATCTTCAAAACAAGTGCACTGGTAAGAAACTCCTTTAACTACTGGAAGCTTCTTTCACATTTTTCAGACCATGTGAATTTGATTTCTTTCCTATGCAATAAAGTAATTGGATGGGCTATCTTGGAGAAGCCTTCAATGAACCTCCTGTAGTAACCAGCAAGGCCCATAAAAGATATAACATCTGCTGCATTCCTTGGAGTGGACCAATCCATGATGGCCTCAATCTTCTTTGGATCCACTGCAATGCCCTCTACTGATATAATATGACCCAAATACTGCACCTTCTCTTGATAGAAGTTACATTTACTCATCTTATCATACAGTTGGTGCTCCCTAAGGACTTGCAATACCATTCTCAAATGCTCATCGTGTTCTTCTCCATTCTTTGAATACACAAGGATATCATCCAAGAACACAATCAAAAACTTATCCAAGTACTTGTTGAAGACACTGTTCATGAGACACATGAATGTAGTAGGTGCATTGGTAAGACCAAATGGCACCACTGTAAATTCATAATGACCATACCTAGTCCTGAAGGATGTCTTATGAATGTCTTCTTCCTTAATCCTCACTTGATGGTACCCAGACCTCAAGTCAATCTTTGAAAACACTCTAGCTTCCTTCATTTGATCAAACAAGTCATCAATCCTTGGCAAGGGATACTTGTTCTTAATCATCACTTTATTAAGCTTCCTGTAATCAATACACAACCTCAATGTTCCATCCTTCTTCTTAACAAACAACACCGATGCACCCCATGGGGATACACTCGGTTTGATATATTCCTTGTCCATTAATTCCTGCAGCTACATCTTCAATTCTACCAACTCTGGTGTGCTCATTCTATAAGGATCTTTGGAGATGGGTGCTGCTCCTGGAACAATATTAATGGAAAAGTCAATATCTCTCTTGGGTGGCAATTCTGGAACTTTATCTGGAAACACATCCTGAAACTCTTGCAATATATGTAAGTCTTATATCCTGGGTCCTTTATCTTCTGTTGAATTTGATATATGCACCGCATATAACTAACAACCCTTTTTATAAAACTTCATTAATTGCAAATCTGAAATCTACCTTACTGAAACATGCTTTGGAATTCCTTTACCAACCTTGGCTTGCCTTCATCATCAAGGCATTCCAACGCTTTCCCATAACAGTCCACCTTGGATCTATGCCTTTCCAACCAATCCATACCAATTAAGGCATCATATGATCTCAATGGTAATACATTTAATTCTGCATGCGTGAGGAGTCCATTCAATTCTATAGGACACTCCTTCACTACTTCACTTACCTTTCTCTTGGTATCCGTGGCTAATTGAACTAGCCAAGCTTCAACATGTCTTACTTTACCAAGAAAAAAAATTTCAACTACCTTAGGAGATACATAACTATGAGTAGACCTTGGATCAATCAAAATGGAAATATGTTTTTCAACAATCTTACCTGCAACCTCCACCACTACTGATTGATGGTCTGCTTGATGGTCATCCAATGCTGCATAAATCCTAGGTGTTTCTCTTGCCATGTCCCCTACTAAAGCTGCTCCTTTAACGTTGTGCAAGCTCCTAGAGTTCTTCTTTGTAGTTGGGCAATCTTTGAGCATGTGGTTTTCCCCACAACCCCAACACTGAAGTGGCCCCATTGATGTTCTATCCGCTGCTACAACTGGCTTGAATTCTCTTCTTGCTAGCTGGCCTTGTGGAAATATCCTAGGATTATTTCGAAATGGTGGTTTGGATTCACCTTTCTTCTGATCAAACCTTCCCTTGGGTTTACCTTTCCATGCTTGTTGCGCCTCTACTTTACCTTTACTCTGCTCATAGCAATGCTCTGCCATTCTAATGGCTTCATCCAATCTTGGTGGATTTACAAACTCTATTCTATCTCTATATTTCTATGGTAGAATACCAAGGAAGCATTGGATCTTCACTCTTTCATCCTTGATGTAGTCCACATACCTCAGCAGTTCTAGAAACTTGTGGACATGCTCATCCATGGTGTTCTGTCCTAGTCTGAGCTCATTGAACTCTTTTCTATTGCTATCATAATACCTATCTTATAGGTACTTCTCTTGGAAGTATCTTTGAAACTTTTCCCAGTTGATTCTTCTTTCATTGATTCCCTTCACTTGCATGAGGTGATCCCACCAAATAAAATCTCTTCCACTAAGTTTGTAGATGGAAACCCTGGCCTTTTCATTCTCTGAATACTCATGCATTTTGAAGTATTTCTTTATTCCAAGAATCCATGCCTCTACTTCTTGACCTTCTTTGCTTTCACCATCAAAAGTGGGAGGCCTTGCCTTCCTAAATTCACCCTGTGGAATACCTCTATGCTTCTTTCTGCCCTTTCTCTTGCTGACAGTGTGTCTTGGGCTCCCCTGAGAACCCTCAGAATCATCTGACCTGCTAGAAGGAAACTTAGGAGAGGTTGTCCTGTGTCTTCCGCTCATAGAACCCCTTCTAGGGCTGGGAGTTCTTCTCATAGAATGACCCCTAGACTGACTTTCTGCATTCCTTTCCTCTCGGCCTTCGTGGCTTAGGTTAGAACCACCATTTATTCTTTGATGCAAGTCTGTAAGACTCTGCAAAATGGCCGCATTGAGTTGATGTTGCTCTTCTTGCGCTTTCATCATCTACTTGTTAAAGCTTACCATAGTCTCATCCATGTTTGGGGGTGTCACTTGCTCCCTTCTTCCATCAGACTCGGCCTCTGTATGTGCTTCTTGCACATTCTCAGCCAACACATCATCTTCTATTCCAAACGGGTCCTGCGCATCATTTAAAGTGACCATTCTTAGACCGTTCTGTGCACTGCACTTTGATATGATTCGCCTTATAGCTACTACTATCTTTGTGCATATCAGAGACATTCTATTAGATATCACAAGCATGCAAATAAAATCTATCATACCCATTCAAACCCATTCAAACCTGGAACTATTCATTTGAACAATCAGTTAATCAAATAAGTTCATAAAAACCACGCCATGGGCGCATCTCTTGACCAACAATTCATGCATGATCCGGCCCAAATGACTCTCAGTGTTGCAAATGAAGCTTTGAGACCACTCTGTCACGTCCCCACTGATCTCCATGGCCACGGGAGACCCTGATACATTTTTTTTCCCTCCAAATCCGACTGAACACCCACACACAGTCGAACTAGCTCGGGTTCACAATCCACAACCCGCAATTGTGAACCCACAATCCGCAATCCGCAATCCGCAATTGCGGATGCGGAAGTGCAAGACTTCATAATCGGAAATCTTACCTTTCCGCAACCTGTAACCCACAACAGCGGATCCGCAATCCACAATCCGCAAATGCAGATGTGGAAGTGCGGAACGTCAAACTCCATCCTCCCAAAAAGTTTGCTCTCGTAATCCGCAATCCGCAATTGCGGATGGGAAAGTGGGAAAGTCCAAAATGTAACTTTGACTTCTTTGTTTCCGCAATCCGCATTGCGGATGCGGGCATGTGGAACCATACCCTTGCAATGGTAACTTTCCACACAATCTTTTGAGGGGCATAACTTCTCCATCCTTGATCCAAATGAGACAAGGTCGGTACCGTTGGAAAGCTCTTGTAGAGATCTATCCAATGGTGAAATCCCTGCCCCATATGAGCACTCCGACCATGTTAAATTTCACACTTAAGTTCTATCCATAACTCTACTTAAAGACTTCAACCTTCTTCCTGCCATGATCTTCCCTTCCACCTGACCCACAGAGGGGTTCTGAAACATTTCTAGGGCAATCCCCCCCTTCCCAAGGATCATATGTAAACATACAATTCATTCACAGGGTTAGTCATACATATCATAACATGTAGAATGCATTAAGTTAGATCTAACAAATACATCTGTCATATGCAAGACTTATAATGCATTAAACTCATGCAATACATTGATATACATATAAAAATGAACTCATCCCTTTACTCAGGCCTGCACATGACTCCTTGTCAATTAAATTCATATAAACATGCATTCCGTTATTTCACAATTGAACATAAGCAACCATTTCATAACAATGAAACACCATTATTCATCATAACAAGAAATACTTATCTTTCAATTTCCGAAGCAACTAGCTAAGTGAGAGCAACGTTCCACCCAACCTTAGATCTATGTTCAGCCTGTACTCTTTCAGCTGAGAGATCACCCTCGAGCTGGGCTGTGTATCCACTAAGGAGGGATATTAGGTTCTCTCATAGTCAAGGTTCCATCCCAATGCTAATCCAATCTGTAGTTGGGTTTATCAAGCATTCCAGGCCACCCACCCATGCTAAGCCAACCTACAATGGGTTTATCAAGCATACCAACAGCAGGGTCATGCCAAGCCAACATACAGTTGGGTTTATCAAGCATACCAGACAAGTTGATCATGCTAAGCCAACCTACAGTGGGTTTATCAGGCATACCAAGCAACACAATCATGCCAAGCCAGCATACCATTGGGTTTATCAAACATATCAAACAAGCTGATCATGCTAAGCCAACCTGTAGTGGGTTTATCAGGCATACCAAGCAACACAATCATGCCAAGCCAGCATACCATTAGGTTTATCAAACATATCATACAAGCTGATCATGCTAAGCCAACCAACTATGGGTTTATTAGACGAATAGGGACAACAAGGGAGGCGTTGCTAAGCCAGTGAGCTCAACCAAAAACTTGCAGGCATCTCAACACTCAGTCGACCTGGCACCCACATTACCTACCACATCCAACACAAGGAAGACCCTCTTCTCTGCTGCACAGTCCCTCAAGGCCTCTTCCCTTCCAGTGTTATTCCAGGATGGGAATAGAAAGGTCCAGTCGCTAGTTCTATGAGATTACAACCTTCACTGGGTTTATCAAGCAACCCAACCTTCTTCCACAGTTCAACAAGTAGATGACTTCCAGGCTTGTAGACAAGGCTCTGTTCTACAATCTATCCTCTACGATCCAAGCTCAGGTTCTCACGGTTTCTTTGAACTGTTTAGGATTGCAGTTTCCCCGCGGGTTCTTATCATTCTGTCACCAGTGGACTGGGTTCACACACACAGCTTCTATGGCTATCAACTCTCTAGTATTTTCTGTTACATAGGAAAACACGATTATCTTCAGGTTCCCACCCGGATTGACTCGGTGTATGCAGAAATGTATGAGCAAGTTTTCTCTCTGTGGATCGATGGATCGTGAATGGAAAGTGCATGAACGGATGATGAATGTCCCCCTTCCTCAAAAGGGTTCTCCGAGTTTCCCAACAGTTGAGTGTCTTCTAGGACAAACAATCAGAGTAATGCCCTGCCATACGAAATCGCAAGCATGGTCCATACTCCATCGGCTTCAACAACAGGGTTCTCAACCACCCTCTACAACCGAATTAATGTCATCAGGGAGTTCAAACGGGTTCACAGTCGGACATGTGGCAACATGGAAACCAATCCCATAACCTCCTCACCTCTCCCTAGTGGATACACTTGGCCCTTTCTCATTAGTTGCCTCTTTAGCCAGCTTCTTGGTTATTTTATTCATTAATAATAATTACATCATTTACATTTCTTCATGGCTTAACAACCCATGAATAATCAAACTGTCCAAATACTTGCCTAAGCAATAACCTTAAACATCCACTAGACTTGGGGCCTTGGCCTTGAGCTTCACACTAGGCCAAATACACACACTGCATATACATACAGTCTTTACATTGAAGCCAAATAACATCAAGGGAAAAATGGGGTATTACAAATACTCCCTCATTCCACCAATTTAAGACATAGCTTGCATGTATTCTCTCGTTCTTTGAGTGCCAAATGTTCATTATTGCAATGATGACATGAATTGATGAGTTAATCTTGATTAATATCATAAGTATGATTAAGTTCACGGGTGTGATCCAAAGCACCCTCACAGGAGCCAAAACCTCTCTAGAGGACTCCCATTTTTACCAAAACTCATTTATCACGATAAACAACCTCATTCACCTTCTAATATGTTAACGAGCTATTTGATCGCCTTAGATGGAAGACCTTGTACTCAATCGAAGAATCAAGATTAGCAAAGAGATTTTGAAAAGTTCTAGAATGCATAATTTATTCTTTAACCTTAAATTAATACTTACTTGACATAGAATAAGAAAGGAGTCACCTTATTGATGCTAAGAGATTGAAGAAGAAGATAGTCATAAAGAAGGGTGCATAGCTTAGCTTGATTATTCATCGCTATACCTAGACCCAAGGAATAACTTGCTTTTAATATTTCATCAAGGCCATTTTAAACATGATGTTTTTTTGTATCCGACAGAAACAACAAGTGGGTTGAGCTCGTACTCACATGACATAGGGTTGATTCTAACCACTATCACTATAAACTCAGGTATGCCCATGCTACCCCATGCACGAGACATAAGGCTAGAAAAAATTTGTATTAGCAATGTCATAAAGAGCCTCAACAATCTACCATATCATCGACTAATCTACACCCCGGGGCTTTAAACATAACATAATAAAATATACTTTCAAATAAATATTTTCTTTAAATCAACAATTTCCATACATATTAAAAATATAAAAAATAATCCCTAAATATATCATTTAATTCATAAGTCTATGCCATCATCATTTTTGGAAGGATATTGTTAAGCTTTCCTATAGGAATTCACTATTCTCTTTTGTATTTTCTTATAATAGCTTTTAGTCTTTTGAATATGTAGATACGAGCATGTGATCCAACAACGACATCACACGAATATGGAGCGTAGGTTTCGAAGTCACGAGTGTAATGCCCCATATTTACACACTTAGTAATTAAAACTCTAATGTGAATTAGCTTAACATTTTCATTTGTTTTATTATATGTTAGACTCATCTAAGTTGAGTAAGGCTATTGTTATGTGAATAGATGGACTCCCTATGTGTTGACAGTAAATGGAATATAATGTTTTAATTTATTAATGACAATAAATATGTTATTTCAATTGAACATTCAAAATTGAATATAGAATATCCATATGAGGAAGGCTGATTTAGTTGTTTGCAAAAGTACTTACATGATTATTTGTAAATGTTGTATTAGTGAAATGGATTAACACTTGAAATAGTTGGGTATGGCTTTATATATGTTTCATGTTAATGATGAACTATTCCACATGTTAATTGGCTATGAGATAGGCGGATTCCTATATTGCCAAGGGGCACGATATGTATTGAACATCATGAGTATAATGATGTTATATCCAATTTCATGCTATTTAATTGTGAATTCCAATATTTCTATGACTTGTGGGTGAGTGTGAGTTTTGAAAGGAATTGTGACTTTCCCAAAGTGGTTTTTCAATGACAGGACCCCTTAGAACAGTGATGGCACAGTATGGTTGATGTAGGGTGTTGACCCTAGTACTATTAGGGGGGGGTGGAGGAAATTACCACCGTTTATCCCCCAAAACCTGGAGTCATGGGAGGTTTGTGTAGCGCACTCCCCTAGATGTGTGATGACGACTAGCAGATGCTTGCTAGGGAAGCTTGGTCGATGTGGTCAATGGACACTTTCGCTTACGGGTTCTATATGTGGTTAGGTCGTGCAGTCGACGCCACAGTATATTGTAGCAGAGGACAGGATGGTGAGGTCAGGAGATGGAAGTAGTGGTGATTTAGGGGCTGGATTACTGATGTGATGGATGGTACCAATGATGGATTGGATGGTGTTCTTGATTGTTATTAACCATCATGATTATATGTTTGATTTCACCATTATGTTTATCTAATTTTGTCTTATTGTTTCTGTATGAATGATTATGAATGATGAATGATGCAGTGTTTAATTGTTCTTCTATATGTTGTTTGAGAGGATGTAATAATGATTTATTAGGAGCATTAAATGTGATTATTAGTACGCATGCTTAAGACGTGTGCACTGGCCACGCATACGTCAATTCGTGATTACATTACTATGACTGGTCGATCGATGAATAAATTAATATGATTATATTATCTATTAGTAACTTGGTTGATGAATTGATGAAAGCATTACTTGTGTGTTGAAAGTATGATTTTGTTGACTTGTTTAAAATGATTTAGATTTATATAAATTGATTGGATTATTAAATAAAATATATAATTATATACATATAATATAAAATATGTCATAATATAATATAGTATATGAAAATATCTTATTTGACTTATGAATGAAAGGATAATATAAATAAATGGATAGATAGGATTTGCACAAATTTTTAGAAATTGGTTGTCATAGTTGCATTAATATGGAAGCATGAAAAGGGAGACTTTGCATCCATGTTTATTAATATTTTAATTATTTAAATCAAATTTCTATTTATTTGGAGAAAATGAATTTATTGATTGATGACTATTATTTATGGGAATTTATTGATGGATGAGGATTTTTGGATATAAATATGAGACTTGAGAGTGGAAGGAGGGAGGTTCTTTTTCTCTTGAAGATTATTTTGGTGAGAGTATTCTAGGATGGAGAATTTTGGGTATTTTGGGGTATGAGAAGTTTTGAAGAGTTGGAAGAGTTTGAGAACTCTTGGAAGATTTGATACATAGCCTACTGGTGCATCACTGTTCTGTTCTCTGGGGGTCTCGGGCATGGAGGGCCAGGAGGCCATTTGGATGGGACCGTTCAATGGTTTCCTGGGGCTAGGGAGCCGGCTAGGCCCCTAGTTAGCTAGGAGGTAAAACCGTGGTCCCGCTTTGGGAAATGAAGATAGAAGCAACTCGAGATGAAGAAGATGAAGGCTTGCTTAGTTTGGACTTCGTCACCATTCCTTTATAGAGGTATTTTTCTCTTCAATTTAAGTTGTTCATATATTGTTGCAAACTCTTGAATTTAAGTTGTTTATATGTTGTTGCAAACTCTTTATATGCTGCTATGGTTACATGATGCTTATAGGGTGTTCACTCATACAATTAAGAAGTCCACCATTTGTGGTTGTATTAATACTATTAGGCATTTCCCGAAGAAGAAAAAAAAGAAATAGAAGCTTATTTAGATTAAAATTCTTAATGCCCTTAGGAAGGCATTACATATGGTATTAGAGCCTTAGGTTCAAAACCTGGAACCTTAAGGGTCCATATGAAATTATAAAGGAATAAACATGAAATATGAATTTTCAATAACCTTCATCACATAAAATTAAGTAAAACAGAGGTAGATCTAAAGAGCCTAATACATAGTACACCAGTGAAGAGGGTAGATCTAAAACAACTAGGAAGATATGCAGCCTAACTGATAGTTGGAGGGTGGCGGTTGATTGTAGTAAAGCTCAAAAACAGTTTACTAGGTTTACTATGATGGCTGCCAGCTTATATATCACTTGTGGTCCCTTGTTCTCGTTGAATTAGTGACTAAATGCACAAAACATGGTATTTTGCATGTCGAATTTATAAATCAGGGCTTTTGGAAGAAGAGTTAGTCCATAGTTTTGATCAAGGTTTGCACAAGGTATGGCATGGAATTATACCAAGAATATTTCATTGCATTAACACGTAAATACTGTCATGAAACGACTCGCCACTAGAGCGTAACACAAATGTTAAAGCTAGCAATAATTGTAGAGCAAGGTCGTAATGACCTGCGTTTAATCTAAACGATTTACAACAAATTTCTACACATCTTTATGGATGGAAAATGCCAAAACCCCAGCTGATTTTATTAGCTCATGGTTAGGGTTTAAGCTTTGACAGATAATTTTAAACCTTGAGGTCTACACGCTGTGCGTTGTGGTCTGTTCAATGACCGTGGTCTTTGTATCCAATTTAAAAACTAAACATAGATACGAAAAATGTAACCCTAACTCTCTATTTGCATCCTCGAGGATTGGGCGACGGCCAGACATGCCCGAAAATGGTGATTTGAAGTTGCATACCTGCCTCTATGGAAACCTCCAAGTGCGGATAGGAAGCACGGGGTTTTGGGCGTAAGCTGAAGTGGAACGTGGTCATCTTCCAAGGAGAGTGTGCGACTCATTTTTTTTATCCTGTATGAAAAAAAAAAAAAACAAAGCCAGATTGGTGTTGACAGATATAGTTTTGTATCAAAAAATATATCAATGAAATTGTTGGCAGAAGTGTTGAGTTTACATTTCACCTCATTCAACCCTTTTGCAGAGGAATTGTTCTCTCCGGTATTTTCCTACGCCCTGGCAGTCAGACGAATGATTGATTTAGGTTACCTATGTCATCAAGCAGAAAAAGTCTTGCAACTCCGAGTGAGCTCGTTGCTAGGGTTCATTTCGAAGTTTAGATCTCTTTAAAATTTTACAAAACATTCTCTGAGCTCTGAGCTTTGCCCTTACTGAGTGTTAGCTCAGGCATCGAAACAACACCCCACCATTAAAAAAAAAATTTACCCCACCATGGCCAAACCCCTTAAGGCCAGCCATGGCCACTGCAACCACTACATGCACGCAGAGTTCCTCCCTTGGCTCCAATGTTGCTCGGCTTCTAGTTAAGGACCTCATATGATCTGCAAGGGTGAGTTGCGAGGTAGCTAGGGTCCATTTTCTATCATCGCAGGATCTGGCCTGTCCTCTAAGCTCCTCCCTAAATTTCCAGAATAAGGGTTTGCCATGGCTGTCGGCTATGAGGAATACAAAACTAAAACTCACTCAACCTCAACAACTCATACTAAACTCTGTAGATTATGCAAATAATGAACAACAAATGAATACAAATGACCACCATAGTTCCATTGCACCAAACCGATTTGAAAAAAAAATGGCGGCATTCCCATTTCGAAAACAAATACCAACTTCATAATACTTATTTCTAACCTCCAGTATCAAAATAACTTAGACGGAAAAAAAAAAAGTCCACTTTCAGATTCCTTAGCAATATTTTGAAGCTCTTCCTTTGGATTCTTTAACAAATTTTGAAGCTCTTCGACTAAACTGAATGAATTCCGAGACAAAATAATAATTGTTTTACTGTAATAAGCAACTGTGTATTCTAAAAATCGTAGTAGAAAGTGACTGTAGGAGAGGAGGGTTTGCGTACCAAAGTGGAAGGCACCCAATTCGGGAGTAAAATTGTGCCCTAGAAAGTGTTTCATTGAAGAAGAGAGGAAGTATTGTTTACAAATAATGATCTCACCATAGTCTTCGAAGTGGAGTGTCGTTTGAGTGAAAACAACAACTAGAGAATGCCGTCGGAATTTAAGTGAAGGTTTCTCAAACAGATACAGATGACCACCATAGTTTCAGAAGACCAAACAGATACAGATGACCACGAGATTTCACGTAAAAATGAGAAAAATTGCAAGATCCTAACTGAACATACCAATAATACACGATAATAAAGCAAAACCCTAGAGCTTAAATACACGGAGGCGACATTAAGCACAAAAATCTTGTGCATTGACGAGAATAGCTGGAGCAATAGTTTGTGTAAAATGATGTGTGTTGATACGAGATAGGTTCTGCATGCATGTAAGAGTCTTGGTTATGTACTAACCATCTAATGCAGGATTCCTTAAGAGGTGAAACCAAGCTTTAAACAACTGACACACTCCAGAAATCTCGTCGATTCTTTACATTTATTAACAATGTGACGGGTTTTACTAGGGTTTAATAGTAGAGTGTTATCTACCTGACTACGACTGCTATCTATGCCAGAATCCAGGTGATTAATGCCATTAATAACTCTTGCGTGGAGCCCTGCCAAATAGTTATGACAACTATCTCTAATAATTATGATCCTCAACGACTTCCATGGTGGTTCGGGTCATCCTCAACCTACCTTGGAACTCACTTCAAATCTGTAATTCCAAAGATAAATATCCATTTCTTATGATGGAGTCGACGGTCAAGTTCGTGCTTTTTTTTTAGAATCAATCACCAGGGACGAGTTGAGAAACCAATTCTCTTTTTCCCAGCAATCTAAACGAGTTGCTAGAAGATTTTCTGCATCTTTCTAGTTTTCTGTTTGATGGGCTGCTGTCAAAATCTGAAGATGATAAAGTCTTCCTGCATAAGATCTCTGCGCTATGATTATTTGCTGCTCAATATTGTTGGGATCTTCTTGAACTCTGCTAATTTCATGGTGAAAATGTAACAAAGCTGGTTGTCTGGTAAATGGAGTTATTACAGCGATATAATTGAAACTTAATGTGTGGCAATCCGTCCAAAAAAAAAACTCTAAGACATCAATCATGATCTTTGGTGGCGTAAATTTAGTAGAAAATTATGGTAATGAGAGATCTCCGTATTCATGTTGCTTTCAAGGATGCGATCAGAAAAAATAAGTAGGACTTATATATCTCCAAAATAAATCAAAATATAATTTCTTCCCTTTTAAGAAAATAATATTTCTATCCTTGTCTGGAATAACTCCGTCAATGGTTGTTCCATAAGATTATAAATGCACCATAAAGTCTAAACATTCCGTGGTGAGGTGAGGGCCCCGAAAGAAATTGATGACAGTGCCGTATTTGGACAGAGTAATCAAAATAATATCAAATCTTGAATTTTTAATTTGCTCAGATTTTGTAAAACATAATTATTTTTAGCACGTGTTCTCATAAATGAGGTAAACACAATTATCAAATCTAGGTATTGGTTCAAGAGCTATAGCGTTAAACGTAGACATCTATTACAATTGTGAGTGGAGGAAAGTGGAAACTTAGTGCGATTTGTACTTCTAACAACAAGACCGAGACTCCGAGTCAATATAATCTCGTACAAGGGATTAATAATTTATTGAAGCAAAGACTATGTCGAAGGATAATAAAACACATATGTAAAATTTTAAATTCGGTCATAGTCATGACTAGTGCAACTCTCTGTCAAGTAATTAAAATGCAGGCTTGTGACACCATGCTGGTCTGGCAATAGTCTTATCAAATTAAAAATAAAAAAAGGGGTTAATAATAAACAAAAAATGATGAAATGAGTGACCATATCATGTATATCTTGGGAAAATATATTAACTTTTAATTCATATCTTATACGTATTTCACAATTGATTTCTGGATATCTATCCATTACACATCATATAGATATAATAATAATAAGTGTTCATGGAGACCCCGCTTGGATTAGAGTTAGTGGTGTTCTTGTTAGGCATATATACAATCAAACTCGGTGCCATGTTTTAAAGTTTTAAGTAGGTAAAAAATTAAATGCATGGAGGAGACTAAGGGCATTTTCTTCATACAGGAGAACTAATTAGAATTCGCAGGTTGTATTCAATAAAAGAGAAACACATCTTCTACTTCATATGAAGCGTTATGTTGGATCTTGTTTATTGTAAGCAATTATTTTGCTATTAATAAATATATTAATAATAAGTAAATTTTTTTTTTTTCATTTTGAAGGCATCCTAAAAAAAAAATTGAGGATTACATGATTTACGAGATGTGAGTTTATGTGAGTAATAAGTAAATATTAAATTTGCCCATAAAATGCAAAGTATTTATACTTTTATTTGAAAATAAAATGTAAACAATTCTATTTGGAAAAAAAAAAATATCAATCTTCGGAAACTGTCTTTAAATCTCTATTAACTGAGCAAAATAAATTCTAAATGAGAGACTTCAAATTCAATCATACAGTCTTTGATTTCTAACATCCCAATAACCTTCCCATGTAATTAAATTTAACTCGTGCTATCTTAGACACTCCCGCTAGGGTTTCCATCATTCCCATATATATCTTTTAGTTTGATGACTATTCCCATGCCATCTAGAGTCTGATATAACTCCAGAAATTGTCTCCCACTGTCGAAAATCACAAAGCTCCTTTAGCTGTGCTTGACTGCTTTATTTCATAGTTTGGAAAGGGAGATGAGAAGGAAATTTATGAGGAACAAGGTGATTAGGTATCACTAAAAACATTTCTGCTTCAATTATATATATATATATATATATATTTGAGTTCCTAACAGGAGCATCTGAATGATATCAATCAGTAAAATGTACATAAAAAATAAAAATAAAATTGTAATCTAATCTATTATTACTAGCAAGGGGACAAATTAGTAAAGGAATAATTATTGGTTTAAGGGTCAATCAATCAAGGTTGAGTTCACCTGACAAGGGGCAGATCCCGGAGGAAATGGTCTCATACCAATCAGAATAAAGGTTTTATTTTAATTTATTTATGTGAAACATATCCATTTAAGTTTTTATACTATACTCTAAGTCCCGTGTGCATACTGTAGAGGCATGCTGGAAACATTATTATAATTTATATATCTGATGCACTCTAACGTCTTACGGTATTATATGATATTATAGATTCAGTTGACTGCAAGTAGGAGCAAGTGCGGTTGATCCATTGATCTGGTATTATAGATTAATTTATTAATAAAAATCAAGATAATTTTGTTAAAATCTTGTTAATAGTAAATGAGTAATTCATATAGCCACATGTCTCCTCGTTTTGGCCGTCACTAATTTTCCATACATTTCTCTCTATATAAAGTATATATTTTTAAATAAACAATGAGAAGAGGATGGCATAGAATATAGATGCATAAATGCATGATAATGGAGATAAGTCATGAAGTTAGCATAATGTGTATAGATATATAAGTGATGAATAATACATAACTTGTGCTTTAATTAAGAAATAGAGTACATAAATGTTATTATAAGAAATAAGGTATATAAGTAAATATAGAGTAAAAATTGAAAATATAAAGACAATGAATATTGTAATAAAAATATCAGGATATAAAGATATAGAGTAAGAAAATAATTCGTGACTACCTACCATCACATATTCTAAAGGGATTTTGAAATCCAATCTTTACGTAAATTGCAATATGTGTGACTTAGTTGGAAATATTGCAAGCTTATCCTACACTGAATTATAGTACAATGTGGGGGCTTAGGGGCTCAAGTATGAAGTAAAAAGTTAAAAGTATTATTAACCACCTAAGTATAGTCTTATATGTATTAAGGTTTTGGGTTACCTAATGCAACACGTTTGTAATTTAGGAAGGAATTTGATGGAATAGGAAAGGGTGTGTGACGTATAACATAGAGGCCATTTCCCAATTATTCACTTATCAAGTATTAGGGTGAGGTGGTTTAGTTGACCTATAATTAAGCATGACTATATACTTGTTGATAAATTTATGAACTATAATGATCGTGTTGAGAAAGGATTGAAATTTTGTAATAATGATACTAATTATTCCTCCCACATTATGAGTAAATGATCTAGTGGTTAAGATAAAGGTTAACCAAAGGAAATCGCTATGCCTAATATGATGTTTTCGAGGGGATATTTTCCATATAACTAATCCAAGATAAGTCTTGGGAGCTAACTTAAGTTAGTTTCAACTCTAATAAAGAGCATGGGGTATGTTCACCCCGGTGTTGAACTTCTTTCATAAAATATATATATATATATATATATATATATATAAATTCCTGGTAAGAATAAAAGCATAAGATGTCCAAAGAAATGTACAATGACTAGAGATCATGTTGTTATTATGATGTAAGGATAAGGTATGGATAAATTGTTACAAAGCATGACTAGGAAAGAGGAAGATATTAAGAATGGGTAATTCTAAGTGTAATAATTACGAGTAATATTATAGATAATCTATTGATGGACCCCGAGTGAAGGTAAGTTGTAAACCTATGCAAGTTTTGTAATACTATTCTGGATAGGGGCATTATTTAAATAATTGGTTAGCATCATCTAGAGTATCAACACTTGTTAAACAAACAAAAGACAAAAGAGACAACAACTTATGATTTAGTTAATAAATTAACAAGCAGGGATGCATATTTAGTAGAGCAACTATACTATTCACCTTGGAAGTCTTCCTTATTAATAAATAAACCAAGGGTAAATGTTAAACATTAATGGAACATAATTTTCTAAACCTACCCATGAGTAAGAGGAATCTTCATATTACATATGGACTTCCTTCATTGTAAGTGATCGAATAGAGGCCATAAGTGGTGAGTATTGTGTGCGGTTCAATTATATAATTGCAAAAGAATTTATTTATGGAAAAGTATAAGTATCCTTACAAAACCATCGAATAAATAAGTAGGATGAGTATGTGTAGCGCATGCCTAGTCATATGCATCCTGGTAAATATAAATATCTGATTAATTGCATTAAGTAAAGTAGCACCCTTCCCATCATGAAAATATACTAAGGTAGGGTTATGATGTAGAAGCTTTGTCATATAACATATAGCTATATGATGTACCTATGTAGATATGTGGGTCGATATTCACGATGTTCATGAGTTAATCACACTATTAGACAAATTAGTTAAAACTATAAGGGTTGGAAGCGATCTATGTGTAAAATTGAAACAACAAGTATTTTCTACATATGGTATTTTATACATAGCATGAGACTCGTGTGCCGCAATTATCCTTTGACAAGTGTTAATTGGTGAGGTGTACTCATTGATAGACATGGAGCTATCCAGATTATTATATAGCACATCATTCGAGATACTGTTGAGATTTGAGTCTAACTGAATATCATAATGAGAAAGTAATTACTGATTATTAGGAATCGATTCATTGAAGCTAAAAACTTGTAAATGAGTCATAACAATACACCTTGAACCTAAGGGCATGTGATATGGGAGACAAGGTCTTCTTATGAACTATGCTATAGAAAACAACAACAGATTATGATTATATGTTAACTAACTAGGACTAAATGAATTGATAAACCTTGATGAAGTTAGATCAATTGTGTGTATATCATGTAAAGCGTAACTTGAGAACACATCCCATGTGGTGGAAGAGGTAAAATTATATAATAACAAGATGTTGATCATGAGAATGTCTCATGGGACTAGCATGGCTAAGGTATTTTAGTCGGAAGGAATAGAGATAGGGTATCAAAATTTTTCTTAAAATTGTGAATGGCCATAACTTCGGGACGAAGTTTCTTGAAGGGTGGGTGTATGTAATGCCCCATATTTGCACACTTAGTAATTAAAACTCTAATGTGAATTAGCTTAACATTTTCATTTGTTTTATTATATGTTAGACTCATCTAAGTTGAGTAAGACTATTGTTATGTGAATAGATGGACTCCCTATGTGTGGACAGTAAATGGAATATAATGTTTTAATTTATTAATGACAATAAATATGTTATTTCAATTGAACATTCAAAATTGAATATAGAATATCCATACGAGGAAGGCTGATTTAGTTGTTTGCAAAAGTACTTACATGATTATTTGTAAATGTTGTATTAGTGAAATGGATTAACACTTAAAAGAGTTGGGTATGGCTTTATATATGTTTCATGTTAATGATGAACTATTCCACATGTTAATTGGCTATGAGATAGGCGGACTCCTATATTGCCAAGGGGCACGATATGTATTGAACATCATGAGTATAATGATGTTATATCCAATTTCATGCTATTTAATTGTGAATTCCAATATTTCTATGACTTGTGGGTGAGTGTGAGTTTTGACAGGAATTGTGACTTTCCCAAAGTGGTTTTTCAATGACGGGACCCCTTAGAATAGTGATGGCATAGTATGGTTGATGTAGGGTGTTGACCCTAGTACTATTAGGGGGGGTGGAGGAAATTCCCACCGTTTATCCCCCGAAACCTGGAGTCATGGGAGGTTTGTGTAGCGCACTCCCCTAGACGTGTGATGATGACTAGCGGATTCCTGCTGGAGAATCTTGGTCGATGTGGTCAATCGACACTTCCGCTTACGGGTTCTATATGTGGTTAGGTCATGCAGTCGACGCCACAGTATATTGCAGCAGAGGACGGGATGGTGAGGTCAGGAGATGGAAGTAGTGGTGATTTAGGGGCTGGATTACTGATGTGATGGATGGTACCAATGATGGATTGGATGGTGTTCTTGATTGTTATTAACCATCATGATTATATGTTTGATTTCACCATTATGTTTATCTAATTTTGTCTTATTGTTTCTGTATGAATGATTATGAATGATGAATGATGCAGTGTTTAATTGTTCTTCTATATGTTGTCTGAGAGGATGTAATAATGATTTATTAGGAGCATTAAATGTGATTATTAGTACGCACGCTTAAGACGTGTGCACTAGCCACGCATACGTCAATTCGTGATTACATTACTATGATTGGTCGATCGATGAATAAATTAATATGATTATATTATCTATTAGTAACTTGGTTGACGAATTGATGAAAGCATTACTTGTGTGTTGAAAGTATGAGTTTGTTGACTTATTTAAAATGATTTAGATTTATACAAATTGATTGGATTATTAAATAACATATATAATTATATACATATAATATAAAATATGTCATAATATAATATAATATAAAATATGTCATAATATAATATAATATATGAAAATATCTTATTTGACTTATGAATGAAAGGATAATATAAATAAATGGATAGATAGGATTTGCACAAATTTTTAGAAATTGGTTGTCATAGTTGCATTAATATGGAAGCATGACAAGTGAGACTTTGCATCCATGTTTATTAATATTTTAATTATTTAAATCAAATTTCTATTTATTTGGAGAAAATGAATTTATTGACTGATGACTATTATTTATGGGAATTTATTGATGGATGAGGATTTTTGGATATAAATATCAGACTTGAGAGTGGAAGGAGGGAGGTTCTTTTTCTCTTGAAGATTATTTTGGTGAGAGTATTCTAGGATGGAGAATTTTGGGTATTTTGGGGTATGAGAAGTTTTGAAGAGTTGGAAGAGTTTGAGAACTCTTGGAAGATTTGATACATAGCCTACTGGTGCATCACTGTTCTGTTCTCTGGGGGTCTCGGGCACGGAGGGCCAGGAGGCCATTTGGATGGGAACGTTCAATGGTTTCCTGGGGCTAGGGAGCCGGCTAGGCCCCTAGTTGGCTGAGAGGTAAAACCGTGGTCCCGCTTTGGGAAATGAAGATAGAAGCAACTCGAGATGAAGAAGATGAAGGCTTGCTCAGTTTGGACTTCGTCGCCATTCCTTTATAGAGGTATTTTTCTCTTGAATTTAAGTTGTTCATATGTTGTTGCAAACTCTTGAATTTAAGTTGTTTATATGTTGTTGCAAACTCTTTATATGCTACTATGGTTACATGATGCTTATAGGGTGTTCACTCATACAATTAAGAAGTCCACCATTTGTGGTTGTATTAATACTATTAGGCATTTCTCGAAGAAAAAAAAAAGAAATAGAAGCTTATTTAGATTAAAATTCTTAATGCCCTTTGGAAGGCATTACAACGAGGATGTGGAATATAGCTCTCGAGGTCTTTTATATTCAATTTCACTTTTGATAGTTAATAATGAGGTTAGTGGGAGAAATTTAATGTTTTTTTATGTGATTTATATTCATTGTCGTTTTTTATATGTAATGATTAGGTAAGGAGTGGGTTAAAATGTAGAAAAATGTAAATTTTTATTGATTTATTTTTTTAAATGAAAAAAGTTGTATATGATTTATTTGGTATTTTCAAAATTTTAATGATTTAGATTGTTTTAAATTTGATAATTAATAATTAGGTAAGGAATGAGTTAAAATGTATAAAAATGTAATTTTTTAATGATTTATTTTTTTTAATCAAATAAAGTTTAATTTGATTTATTCTTTATTTTCAAAATTTTAATGATTTAGATTGTTTTAAATTGATAATTAATAATTAGGTAAGGAGTCACTTAAAAATATCAATAAATGTAATTTTTAATTGTTTTTTTTTTAATGAAATAAATTTAATTTGATTTATTATTTTTTTTCAAAATTTTAAGGATTTAGATTATTTTAAAATTGTTTAAATTTTTTAATACATTTTTTTAATTCAAAATTTTCAAAAAATTAAAAATTTAATGTTTTCTACTGATTTACCTAAAGCTCCATAAATTTCCTTAATAAATTATAACATATTATACTTTGATAAGTAAAGATTTTGAGTTAAGCTTTAAAATTAGGGATGGTGGTGAATCTCTAGATACTTTGTCCTCTATCAAAAGGATTCTTATGTTACTATTTAAAGCTTTAAATTTAGTTTGTGTCATCAAATCGGATAAATATACACTAGATATGTTGTACTTGGAGATCCAATAGATATGTTGTACTTGAAGATCCCAAAGGTTTTCAAAGGTTTTCATATTTTAATTATAGTGTTAAAAACCAAAGGTTCTTATGTTATCATTCTTTAGTCTTAGGGATGATGGTGACATTTTATAAAATATAAAATAGATATGTTGTATGTGATGATTTAAAAGGTTTTTAAGTTATGAATTATTAATTTCCACACATATAAAAATTTAGATATGTTGTACACATCCAAAATATTTTTATATGTTATTGTGCTTGGAAATCTAAAAGAGTTTAATGTTATTATTTAACTTTCAAGTTGGAGTTAATTTTCATGAATTTTCATAATATAGATAGTATTTTTAATAGACAAGTATTTATAGTTATTAAATATTCTTATGTGTTATTGTGCTTGGAAATCCAAAAGAGTTTAATGTTATTATTTAACTTTCAAGTTGGAGATGGTTCTAATTTTCATGAATTTCTATAATTTAGATAATATTTTTAATAGACAAGTATTTATGGTTATTATTTATCTTTTAAAACTAAAGATATAAGTAATTTATAATTTACATAAGTTTAATTTATTTTTTTATAAAATAAATATATATATATTTTTAAATTTAATTAAAAATATTGAAATGAAAAATGTTTCTTTTATATAATTAATTTAATATCTTTTTATTAGTTAAGAGTTAAATAAATATATTAACAATCCAAAATTTAAAGATATACATTTTGGTTGAATAACAACAAGAAGTTTCCAAAGGTTTTTCCTTTCCAAAAAAACTTAAGTACATGAATTTTAATGGGGTAGAATCAGAATGGTGGTGGCCAGTTGTTTGGAAATTCAAGAGACCGATTTTGGTGGTGGCGAGTTGTTTGGAAATTCAAGAGACCAATTTTCATTTGATTACGGAATATAGGTATGTTTTATAGGTTTTGAAGGAGCTGGAATTTATACTAAAAGTTAAGTGTCCTTAGGGTAGGTGCCTCCGAAATTGGTGTCAAAGAGATGATCTTCGAGAGATTAGAGGACTGTCTCTTATCTTGGCTTGGCAAGTTTGGTTGGTTCGAAAACATTGCCTTCTTGAATACTTTTATACCTTGCCTTTGACCTATGAAAGAAGAAGTGCCACTGTCCTATTCAATTATCCTCAATTTAGCAAAGTTATCATAATTCGTCAAGTGAAAGAAGAAGAGATTAATTGGAAGTGGCCATGGTCGTATTTTGATGGGGCTATGCAGAAAGATCAGGGAATGTGTGGAGCAGGTGGAGTATTATATATGTCAAAAAACAAGAAACTTCTATTCAAAGCAAGTTTGGGACAGGTAGCTATGAATAACTTTGCTGAGTGTTTTGCCCTTAAGCCCCTATTAATTTTAGCTGTGGAATTTTTTTGAAAGAACTTGCATGTTTTGGGGGATGCTAAGCTTGTAAATGAGTGGCTTTTGAAAGAGAAGGTATGTCACAATATATGTCTTAAGCCATTATTAGAGGAGATTAAATGCTTAAAGGATCAATTGGAGGTAGTCTCATTTTGTCATGTCTTTAGAGAAATGAACTATGAAGTTTATATCTTATCAAAGGTGGGAGTAAACATGGATATGGGGAAGGTAACTGAAGATCATGAAGGAACAACAATTGATTTTTATCATTACCCCTTTTTATGATACACTATAGAGGACTATGTAAAATATAGAAGGTTGGATGGACTATGTAGCATATAGAAGGTTGGATGGACTATGTAGCATATAGAAGGTTGGATATAAGAGGGATTTTATGGTTTTATGGTTTTACTATTTATTGATTCCCCAAGAGTCATTTTTGAAGGATTTTGTAGTTTTTAGATTGGTTGGTTTCAAAGAGTCGAGATGTTATGTTTTCTTTTTGAGTGATTATGAGGTTTTGAAAAGTCCTTAGTTAGGCTATTGATGCACTAAGGTGCTTAGCTTGAATCTCATAGTCAAGCAGTCTTGTATAGGAATTTTGTAACATAACTGATATATATTGAAATAGTCTTGCTCAGGAAATTTGTAAACAAAATAGTTATAGCACTAGCAATGTTGAAGAATTGCTTAGTGACAATATAGATAGAATGGTGGTTTTGAGGTATGTAACTTTTTTCTATAATGAAATTTTAATGAGCGAAATGTTTTCTTAAATATTTGCAAAATATCATGTAATATAAAAGATAACATTTTGATATTTAAGGATCTCAATATTCCTAATTGTTAGCATACTTCACATTCCAAAACAAATTTATCTTTGAAATTAACAAAAACGTACATATGAATTAAAAATAAAATGGTACTCTATTTATTTTATGTTGGTGGGTTTTAGTTGGAATCCGATAAATTTATTTTGGTAAGTCCAAATTTGGAAGTGTTCAAATTATGTTTTTGAATCCATAAATAGATTTAGCACTTTCAAATACCCCATAACACCCATATTATGCAATTTTGATAGTTAATATATTTTATTCTAAGAATTTTTTTACAGATTTCCAACCAGATTTAAAACAAAATAAAATGTAAAATATACTTGGAAAAGATTAAAAACTTAAAAGATTTAAACTACAACATAATAAAATAAAAAGAAATAATTTCTTAAATATTTAAAAAAAATATCTTGTAATACTAAAAATAACATTTGATGTTTAGCCATATTAATATTCCTAACTGTTACTGTAATGATAATTTACATTCCAAAACGAATTTATCTTGAAATTTACAATTAAAAATAACATTAGATGTGTAGCGATATTAATATTCCTAACTGTTACTGTAGGGATAATTTACATTCCAAAACGAATTTATCTTGAAATTTACAAACGCTCTTTGAAATTCATGATTTGACTAGAATTTTCATGTGTGTTAGTGTGAGAAATTGCTTGATGGGCTGGGTAAGTACAATCTATTTCACCTAACCAAAATCAAAATCAAAGTAAATTAAGTTATTGGTTTTGATTCGAGAGAATGTGTGGTGGATTTTGACGTTAAAATCAGGTGTACGTTTCCATTATTTGTTTGGAATGTTTGTCAACATTGGCGGACGATTGAAAGTGTTTTCATATGATTTAGTCCACAGTCATAGCTTAACCACAAAATTTCCGATTAACGTTTTAATACAACTGAGATTGCGTCACGCTGACGATGGCACCACGTGGTAAGTGAATTTCATCTTAAAAACCGTGATCTAAGCCATTCATGCTACCCTTCGGTGATGAATGGCTTACAAAAATCTAACATTTCAAATGAAAATATTAAATTGATTGCACATTTCATAAAAAAAATGTATTAAAAAAATAATGCATTTCAATTAAATTTCAGGCACTAAAAAATACTACAACTAGTGTAACTACAGCCACCATAACCTAGCATAACGCCAAAAATACTAGTTTTGTAATTTAACAAAGTGATATTTTACAATTAACATAACGACAAAAATACTGTTTTTGTGACCAATCACATGCAAAATCCACCCCATCTCCAAAAATAAAGACACAATGTATATGTGGATTCAATGAGAGAGTTGAATCCTTGAAAATTCAAATTGCCTGACTGTTTCTGTTCTAGAGCAGAAAATGGAGGGAATTTTCAGTAGTCAATATGTCCGTTGCTCCTACATGACAATCAGCAGACTGGGAGGCTCCAACTATTCAAAACTCTTGATTTTCAATGCTACTTAATCCATTAACAACATGGATACACTGTTTTTGTTTTTAATCCAAGAAGGATTGGGTGCCACTGCATATGGATGCAAGAAGTAAAAGTGCCCCTCTAATGGAAGCGATCATCACCCAACTGTAGCATTATAGAAGTTTAAGTCAGACCCCGCAATACCACTGTTAAGATTTGGTCAAAATCATAAGTATTTTTTTAAAAAATGATTAGAATAGCTCAGAGATCAATTGGATATGTAGCAAACAGTTCAATTTCAACACTGAAGAATGCGAATACCAAACTATTGTCCACATGCAGAGCAGTGGTCTTGCCTAGACTTGGCGAGCCAGAGGTTTTGGAGGTGCGCCACAACGTGAGTCTCCTAGATTTAGGAGCTTCAAAGGTGCTGGTTCGGACTGCTGCAGTAGGAATCAATCCTCTGGATTGTGGGGTGAGTTTTCATTAAAATTGTGTAAATATATGTACGTGTATAGTATGAATGCAGCAATTTAGATATATTTTTCAGTTAATTACTGCTATATATATTAAGACAATTTATCCTTGGACAGTGTTGTAAATATTTTTATACTGTTTTTCTATGACCTCTGTAACTCTGTTATCAGATGCCTTAGTCAGGGAGCTAGTTAAGTGTAGATTTGAAGAGATATTCATATAACTGGCACTTAAATTGCACCCTGAAAGCTGCCTACAACTAACAACAATGATAATAGCAGAATAATATATTCTCTAAGTTGCAGCACTGTTTGTGACCTGTTTAGGCAGCATGCAGAAAACCAGACTAGACCATAAAAATTGTTGAACAGAGCTGCCTGAAAGAGAGAGTCTAAGAGACTAACCTGTAATTGAGAGCCACGTGAAAGAGAGACTGGTGCCCCTGCAGCCATCAACTAGAAATGCGATTCAACTTCAATGTGGTACTGGACCCTGGTTACAATATCTTCTTTGTTCTTAAATAACA
This sequence comes from Larix kaempferi, assembly GCA_027924585.1. NCBI lineage: Eukaryota > Viridiplantae > Streptophyta > Pinopsida > Pinales > Pinaceae > Larix > Larix kaempferi. The sequence continues at coordinate 22,402,621 of BSBM01001022.1, forward strand.
ACATAGAAAGTGAGAAAAATCGATCGAGCAGATGCCAAATGGGGCTCAACCGCTCATGAAACCATCACTGCTCTAAATAGGGGGTGAATGGGACAGGGACTCCATAAACTGCCATTCCCTGAAATCGAGAGTGAACAAAGCTCTCGAAGGCGAAGCCACCATTGTTGAAATTGAAAATCGAGGGTGGAAGTGGAAGTTGCTAAAGAGAACTGGAACCGTGGATGTTGCTAAAAAAACCTGAGCGAATGGATTTGTTCATCTTTGAAAATTGAGGGGGCACAGCGCTGTGGGCAGGCTTGGTAAAGTTGGTAGGTGCCAAGTTAGGTGGAATTGATAACATGGCATTTAATAGAGGTGAAAGAATTTATGGATCTAACTTGACAGGCAATTTTAACCCCAGCACTTCTAATGACATTGACATTTTTAATTGAATGTTTCCCTTTTTCGGTAAATGACAAAAAAAAAAAATAGCACTTCACTGACGGCCAATTTTAAACCACCACTTCACTGACGACCTAGGAGCCCTTTGACGGGCCATGACGGCTTCAAATTTGATCCCTGCCTGCAATGCTTTGGGGTTGGGTTGGGTTTCATCAGCAGATCGTCATGGTGACATCACCTTGCTAGGCCACTTGGTCACCAGCAGATCGTCATGGTGACATCACCTTGCTAGGCCACTTGGCAACATGGTGACATCACCTTGCTAGGCCACTTGGTCAGTGACGAATGTGGTGAGCAGCTAATCTTCTATAAAGTGATGCGGAGCCGTTCAACTATTCGATAGCCCATTGGTCACCAGCTCGGACCAGTTTTTCTGTTCCAAGAATCTGTAGCAGGTATTGCAAATCTCTGTTCAAGGGAATCGAACATGAGCGGCCTAGCGATGAACAACGGAGCCGAAATTTCCAGGGATGGATTCTTCGAGAGCGAGGAAGAAGAATTGCAGGGGCAGGCAGAGGCTTGGAAGTTCACGTTCGCATTTGTAGAGTCGTTGGCCGTGAAATCCGTGGTTCTGCTGGGAATCCCCGACATGATCTTCCGCGAAGGTCCCCGCGCCACTCTTTCTCTCAATGAAATCGTAGCCAGGCTGCCTACTGACTCGCCCGACGCCTCATGCCTCTTCAGAATCATGCGCTTCCTCGTGGCTAAGGGCGTATTCCTCGCCTCCGTTGTCAAAAGCGCGGTCGACGGTGCCACCGAGACGAGATACGGCCTGACGCCCGCGTCGAAATGGCTCGTGAAAGAGCGGGAGCTTTCCATGGTGCCGATGTTGCTCATGCAGAACGACCAGAGAACCGTAGCGCCGTGGCACCGTTTCAATGAGTGCGTTGTCGCTGGGGGCATTGCCTTTGAGAGGGCCAACGGTGCAGAGATCTGGTCTTACGCCTCTGATCATCCCGACTTCAACAGTCTGTTCAACGATGCCATGGCCTGCAACGCCAGAATCGTGATGAAGGCTCTTCTGTCCAAGTACCAAGGCTTCCACTCCCTCAATTCCTTGGTGGACGTTGGGGGCGGGACTGGAACCGCTGTGGCGGAGATTGTGAAAGCTTATCCTTTCATCAGAGGCATCAACTACGACCTCCCTCATGTCGTGGCCACTGCTCCGTATCTACCAGGTTATTAATTAAGATTACTTTTGGTATAACTATTTATAAACATTTTGGTACATTCACGTTTTGCTTTGCCAGAGACTGATTGTCATCATGTCATGTGTGTGTAAATAGGCGTGGATCACGTGGGAGGAGACATGTTCAAAACTGTGCCCAATGGGGATGCCATATTTATGAAGCTAAGCTGTGACCATGCTGTATCGGCATGTAATTATGATTAGTACAATCATTTAACTTGTAGTGGTTCGTGAGTAAAAGATTTATGATTATTATAGTAATTTAATTTGTGGTCCGTAAATATTTATAAGTTATATCACTCTAGTATAATCTAGGAAAAGTATAGCCTCTAGTCACACCAAATTCTAAAATATAAATATTAATCTAAAATCTAAATTCTAAAATATAAATATTAATCTAAAATCCAAATTCTAAAATATAAATATTAATCTAAAATATAAGTTTTAGATTTGAATGTACAATTCGTGAGATGTTTTCAGTGGATTATGCATCACTGGAACGATGAGAACTGCATCAAGATAGTGAAGAACTGCAGGAAGGCCATCCCAGAGACAGGGAAGGTGATCATAGTAGACGTGGTGCTAGACGCCGATGAAGGAGACAATATTGCTAAGAAGAAAAAGAAAGCTCTGGATCCGACTTTAGGCATAGTGTTTGATCTGGTCATGGTGGCGCATACCTCCGGTGGGAAAGAGAGAACCGAGAAAGAATGGAATGCAATTTTATTGGAAGGAGGGTTTACTCGTTACAACATAGTCGACATTCCAGCATTGCAGTCTGTGATCGAAGCGTTCCCTCGTTGAGCTCGCTCTCTCAGCATATTTGTATAGTGTTCCCTCGTTGAGCTCTCTCTGCATATTTGTAGAAAAGTTTACGACTGTCAGTTGTGAACCATATGTATTCTGAATAAATTTATAAAATACTTCTTGAAGTGTTCCCTCGTTGAGCTCGCTCTCTCAGCATATTTGTATAGTGTTCCCTCGTTGAGCTCTCTCTGCATATTTGTAGAAAAGTTTACGACTGTCAGTTGTGAACCATATGTATTCTGAATAAATTTATAAAATACTTCTCATTGGGTGCTCATAATGGACAAATGATAAATCCATTGATATATAAAATATGCATAGCAAAGATTTGTCGGACATTGAAGATTTGGACAATCATGGTTCCGTCTCCAAAACATGAGCTTTATGCACTTTGGAATTCTTACTCCGTGTGGGACATTAAATTGACAGGTTCTTTGAATAAAACATCATAAATGTGAGGCTTTGAATAGGACTTTGTCATTTGAAAGTTCTCCGTGATTTTGAACACTCCAAAGTTACAGTTCCTTACGAAACATTGAAATGATAAATATCTTCAAGGAACACTTTTATTTTTGTGACAACGTCTATGCCCACACTTGACCCATGGCATAGACGTTGTCACAAAAATTACTCTATGGCATTTTATTGAGGAAACTAGTGATGCATAGACAGTCATAGCTAAGATGTGCAGTTTTAGCACTACATCCAATGCTTCTATGTATCCACTATGACTGCGATATGGAAGTAACTAGTTACTAAGTGTGAATCGAAAATTAAAAGAGCAATGTAGCAGTACTGAAATTATTTGGCTGCGATCTGGAAGTAACTAGTTACTAAGGGTGAATCAAAAATTAAAAGAGCAACGTAGTAGTACTGAAATTATTTGGCTGCGATCTGGTGTGAGTCTATTAACAGATAAGACAAGCACATAATTTCTACTTACTGCGATTTACCACACAACTTGACACACGATCTATATTTGACCAAAAGTCAGGCACAAAAAAGGTTATCATGGTGAATCATCCATATAAATACAAATAGCAATACTGATAAATGCAACTTAAATTGCCATATCTTGCTTAAATTTGAGCTTAAATAAATCCATACCATAGTAATTTTCTTTTACCAAGTTTTTTACCATTGTTTTCATTTTCTATATGAACAAAACATGCTACAGAACCGAACCAACATTCGTTTTGAAATTATGAATTTTAAGCCACACACAATTGATCCCTCACTAAACATTTAATCCAAAATACTCTATCTTGAGTTGTAGCAGAAAATCAAACCACGAGCCTTAGATCCGAGCATTTGAACCTAGCTTTGATACCACATTGTCACATCTCTAAATTTCTATGGTCAAATCTATAAAAAACTATTCATAGGCATTCCTTATCATGGGTTTAACAAGTAATAAATTAGATCCATTTACTCCAATCAGCTACAATGCCATTAATCTAAAATTCAAAAATAATACTTACTTGAAAAGTCTGAAATAGGAAGGTGGAAAACATTGGATAAATGCCAACTTCTCCTGACTGTAGAAGATAAGGTAGCCAAAATGTGTGCCTAGCTTCACCCCCGAGGTGGATCACCACTTTCAATACTAGTGGACTAGCATCAACTACAACGCAGCACTCCACCAAGGAGTCTGTAACAATCTAAAAGGATGGAATTATAAATTCTAGAGAATACTCAACATAATCTGAGTAGCTTAATAATTCTCTCATGCACAACATGGCGTCCCATGCTATCTCAGTGCATCTCTTTATAGTTTTTTCCTGGGTCTTGTGCCATCATCAATCAAATCTCAAGCAATCTTGGGATCCCTACATTAGTGGATCTTGTTGGAGTGTCGAGATTTCATCTTGGATTTGATTGATATTCAGAATCGGTGTGCTATCCCTTGTCCATGGTTTTAAGTGGTGTCCCCTCTCTTCACTGATCAATCCTAGTGTTACTTTCCTTTTATTGAAATAAAATAGTCATTTCTCGTGCACATTATTCTCTCCTTTCCTTTCCTTGGCCTTATGTAGTTTTTATCGATTAGTTCTTTCAACTGTGATTTTAGTTCATGAAGTTCCAAATGTTCATGTTCTGTAAGGAGCCTTTAAGTTAGGCACTGCACCCGGGTACTTCCTCAATGGTGAATTCTAGTTTCCTTTTCGGAGGTAGTCCTTGAATTTCTTCGGAGAATACATCAGAAAAGTCCTTAAGAATCAATATGTCTTCCAATTTTAACTTATCTTCTTTAGATGAATGTTTGTCATTTATTACATTTACTGCAAACATTTTACACCCTTTCCTTACAGCCTTTTTAACTTGTAAAGCAAAAATTTGTCTAACAGAAGTTCTTCTAGGAGTTCTCTTTACTATTTCAGTTTCTCCATTATTATTTAAACAAGTAAAAGTATTTTCAAAACAGTTCACCACTACGATATGCTTTTCAAGCCAGTCCATGCCTATTAATATGTCACAAGACCCCAAAGGTAGAATATTCAATTTAACTTGCGTCTTTAACTGACTCATAAGCAAATCACAACTTTTAACAAATTCTATAACTTTTCTTTTGGTCCCTGTTGCTAACTGAACCAACCATAATTTATCAAATTTCTCTACTTTTAACTTGCAACTTTTCACTAAATCAAGTGATATGTAACTAAAACTCGCACCTGGCTCAATTAGAATAGAGATAGGTTTGTTTTGTATCATACCTTCGATCTCGACCATGGAAGTTTGATGGTATGCTTGTCGGTTTTCCAGTGCTACATTGATTATGGGCATCTCCCTTGCTACATCGCCGAGTGTTGGTTCTGTCTGCATTGCGTGAATGTTGCTGACTGGTCTTCTTTTGAGTGGGCAGTTTTCTCTGGTATGCGGTCCATTACAGTCATAACATTTTAAAGGTGGTTTTTGTTCATTAATCCTGGCATTATTATTATTATTATTATTAGGCGCATTTCTTGCAGATGTGTAATTATGTGGTGCATTACCTCTGTAATTATTACTTTGAAAATTTCTGTTATTGAAATTTTTATTATTTCCAGAATTCTTGAAATTAAAAGTTTTCCTTTTATGCTCAAAGTTACTTGGTTTATTATTCCTCCAACTCGATACACCTTCATTTTCTTATTTTGTTCAAAACAGAAGTTGGCATTTCTCATGGCTTCTTCAAGACTTGTAGGATTATCGTATTCAATTCTATCTTTTATGTTAAAGGGTAAGTAGCTCAAAAACCTTTGTACCTTAGGTTTCTCTTCAGATAATTAAGGTACATACCTTAGCAGACTAATAATTTTGATACTTAACTCCTTCATACTCACAAGACCCAATTTTAAGTCATAACATTATTTTTCCTTATCTTTGTAATATTGCTCAAACAAAAACTTTTTCTTGAATAATTTATTAAATGTACTCCAATTTATATTTATTTCTTTAATGCGTTTAACCCTCTTAATATCCTGCCACCAAATTTCTTCCTTTCGGTCAAATTGTATATGGCCATTTTAGCTTTTAACTAAGATGAGTAATCATAAATCTGAAAATACTTTTTCATACCGGACGGCCATGCTTCGACTGCCTCATCCTTTTCATTTTCGCCATTAAATATTGGGGGTTTTATCTTCTTAAATTTCCCTGAAATTTGTTCATAATGTTTATGTTTTTTCTTAGAATGACAGTCACTATCACTAATGTCTTGTTCAGAATTATATTTTCTTCTATAAGTTTTATCATCAGATTCGAAAGAAGAGTCACTTTCACTTTTATAGTATTTCACCTTCTTATCTCTGTGTTTATATGACATAGTTCCAGACTCAAATTTTACTTCTGTTCTCTTATCTTTTTCATCATGATGATATTATTCTAGTAAAATCTGGTCCAGTTCTTCCTGTGCTCTTAAAATCCTTTTGTTTTCTTCTTTAACATTTCTTATCTCAACTTTTAAATCTTTAACCATACGTAATAGTTCAGATGATTGATCATTCAATTCTACATAGATTTCTTCATTAATATTCTCATGTTCGTTATTATTATGTTCACTATGATGAGATCTGTTCTTTGTGGATTCTTCCGGTATTTTCATACCTGCAAATTAAATGTCAAACTGTTCTGTACATAAACAAATTAAAACAAAATTTAGTAACTAAGTTTTTCTATTTTCATTTTCTGTTTGCGCACGTGAGGCTTTTTCAGGCCTAGAGTTTGAACTCGTGCTCTGATACCACATGTAACATCCCAAAATTTTGTAAAATTTAAAAGAAAACTAAGCATTTAATTTAGCATTAAATGATGTGCGGAAGTAATGAATTTCTCTTAAATAACTTTACTAGATAATAATTAATTACAGCATGTAATTATATGTAAAGCTTTTTAATTGTCTTATTGACAATTAAGTGCATTAATGCTCCTACGTCAGTTTTACCATTGTAATTATTAATTCGAGTCCTCACTTGCTGCGTACAAATACTATTTCATGAAACATAAGTATTGTGATACTATAACTATAATTATATAATTATAGTCTTTAATATGATGCGTGAGATTTATCTTATACACCTACATACAGTTGCGATCATACTATGACTCGGTTGTACCTTATGTTAAGGTCTGTTAGATGGTACTTATATATTTATTAGCACACTCTCATTTATAAATTACTTATTGTTGGCAGTTTAATTCTGGTAAATGACTTTGAGAGTTACTTAGCTTTAAGCTAATGTATCGTCTCTTTAACTATCCAAGTTACAAGTTGCATACTTTTGGTTTTTGCTAAGATAGTGTGATGATTTCTATTAGCCTTATGTGAGAATTATTATAGACCCTAACTTAATTAAAAGTTGTTCGGGTACATAAGGTACTACCAAAGGACCGAACACCAAGAGAAACCACTTCATACAAACAGATCACAGATCAACACACCGATGTTTTGACGTGGTTTAAACCCTCTTGAGGGAAACACTCCACGGCCCCGGCCAAATAGCTTCTACGGGACAATTTATTATGCAAAGAAAGAAAGTTACAAATGAGCTTCTCATAATCGATCAACTAAACAATGACCCTCCATGCTCTTTAAATAGAGATCATGGACCAATCGGGTGTTAAGCCACGGATCAAGGTTAGGTTTGATCTAAGAGAAGTTGAGCCGTCGGATCACTCTATGTCGAAAACATATCGTGACCGTCGGATTAAGTATTTACAAATGCATACTAATGCATACTAAAGAAACACACTATCCCTAATGGATATATTACACAAGTTGATCTTAACTAACTCCTAAGTGTCTAAATATCCTAACATCCCCCCTTAAGAACAACTTGGTATAGGATTGAAGGATTTACAAAAGTGACACTATTAGGAGAAGGAAGGAGGCATTAGAGCCTATCCCCCCTTAATGACAAGTTCCTGAACTCCTAACATAGATCGAAGTTTAGAAAACTTCGCTTCTGTAAGAGACTTGGTGAAGATGTCTGCAACTTGATCATCTGTAGGGAAAAAGAGCACTTCAAGAACCCGATCATGAACAAGATTTCTGATGAAGTGCATATGTAGCTCAATGTGTTTGCTGTGTTGATGTAGAATTGGATCTTTGGCAAGCTTGATGGCACTTTGATTGTCGCACCAAAGTGGAGTAGGCTGATGCTGCTCGAATCCAAACACTGAAAGGATCTATCAAAGCCATAAAGCTTCCGGACTGGCATTAACTGCTGCTCGATATTCTGCCTATGCTGAAGAAAGAGCAAGAGCTTGTTGTTTCTTACAAGCCCAAGTAATAGGTCCAGATCCCAGACTGAAAACATAACCTGCAGTAGACTTTCGATCATCAGGATCGCCGGCCCAATCTGAATCAGTGAAACCAACCAACAAAGGTTTCCCCCCTGTACTGTAATGAATCCCACACTGAACTGTACCTCGAATATATAGAAGTATTCTTTTAGCTTCTTTCCAGTGACTTTCATGAGGTGTCTGCATATAACGGGCAACTCGACCAATGGAAAAGGAAAGGTCAAGATAGGAATGAGTCAAGTATAAGAGACTACGAACAAGCTGACGATACAAGGTGGCATCGACTTCAGGTGAAGTACAAGTGGCAGAAAGTTTGAATCCAGACTGAAAGGGAGAAGGGGTTGGTGTACAATCTTCCATGTGAAAGCGACAAAGAAGGTCACAAGCATACTTAGACTGAGAAAGAAATATTCTTTCTTTGGTTTGTAGGACTTGGAGACCAAGAAAATAATGCATATGTCCTAAGTCTGACATTTCAAAAAAAAATTTAAGACTAGATTTCACATGGGTTATAAGCTTAGGGTCACTACCAGTAAGAATAAGGTCATCAACATATAGAACAAGTATGATGAGATGGTTTCCTACTATCTTGGTATAGACATTGGGGTCAGAATGGCATCTAGAAAAACCAGTGTCAAGGAGAAAGTTATCCATTTTGGCATACCAAGCTCTAGGAGCTTACTTAAGGCCATATAAGGATTTATTAAGGCGGCAGACAAGGCTAGAGTTATTCTGAACATAGCCAGGAGGTTGTTCCATGTAAATTTTCTCCTGTAAATCATCATGTAAGAAGGCAGACTTGACATCCATTTGATGGACTTCCCAGTTGTGTAAGGCTGCAAGGGAAAGAACAAGGCGGATGGAGTTCATTTTTGCGACGGGAGAAAAGGTTTCATTGTAGTCAATCCCTTAAACTTGGGAAAAACCTTTGGCAACTAACCTTGCCTTAAGTCTTTCAACACTTCCATCTGATGCATACTTAGTTATGTAGACCCATTTACATCTGACAAGTTTTCTTCCTTTTGGAAGAGGTACAAGATCCCAAGTATCGTTCGCCATTAAGGAACGATATTCTTCATCCATGGCTGCATCCCAATCTGGATTCCTTGAAGCTTCTGGATCATAATTCTCGGAAACTTGAACCAAAAGAGAAGAGGCTCGCTGAAACTGAGAACGTGTTTGACGTTGATCTCTAGGATCACCGGCAAGATCACCAGCTACTTCACATGTTGAATGGACCCATCGAGGAAGCACTTGTGCTGGTGCAACTGGAGGAACATGAGCAGGCGGAGGTGGATTTTCATCCTCACTGTCATCATCAGAAAATGGAGTTGGAAACCTGTCAAGGAAGTTGGAAGAAGAAGAAGGAGGCACAAATGCCGAATGAGGCTCGCAGGCCAAAGATGGCACAATCACCGAGTTAGGCTCGCAGGCCAAGAGATTTTCATCAAATTTAACATCTCTTCTAATGATTATAGCATGAGAATGTGGTTGAAGAAGTCTATAACCTTTTACATCTTCAGAATATCCAGCAAATATGCACTTTTCACTTTTGGGCTGCAATTCTTTCCGTTTTTCATCCGGAATGTGAGCCCATGCTTCACTACCAAACACACGAAAGTGACTTACATCAGGTTTACTTTTACTCCATGCATCTTCCGGTGTTTTACCTTGTAATGCTTTGTGGGGGTGCGATTAACTATGTAATTTGCACAATTTATGGCTTCAGCCCAAAATTGAAGACTTAGTCCCTTAGATTGGATCATACAATTAGCCCTTTCTTTTAAAGTGTGGTTCTTCCGCTCAGCTAGACCATTTTGTTGTGGTGTATATGGAACAATGTTCTATTGTTGGATGCCTTGTTCAGTGCAGAAAGTAGTGAACTGTTTGTTAACATATTCTCCTCCATTGTCAGATCTTAACTTCATAATTTGATGACCAGATTGTTTTTCAACAAGGGCCTTGTAGGCCAAGAACATGTTAAATACTTCGCTCTTAAGTTTTAGGAAATAAACCCAAGTGCGTCTGGTGTAATCATCAATAAAAGTTAAGAAATATTTGAAACCAGAAAAGGAAGCAGATGGAAGAGGACCACACAAGTTACTATGCACAAGCTCCAAGGGAACCGAGGCATGCCAAGAGGCACGTTTGTCAAAACTGTCCCGATGATGTTTTCTGAGTACACAACCGGAACAAACACCATCTCTGCAAGATACCATCGGAAGAACTGTCACCATATTTTCTTTACATAGTTGTTGCAATGAGCGATAATTGAAGTGACCAAATCGCTCATGCCAAAGTTTGCTCAAGTTATCACTATGAGCAACAAAAACTGAAGGGAAAGGTGATGACCCAAAGTTGTTAAACTTGTACAACCTGGTAATATCATCAACAATTCCGGTAGGTAAGACCTATTGTGGATCTTTAAAGTCCTTGATTACAACTTGGTGAGGTGTAAAGGTCACAGTTTTACCTTCACTAGAATGAGTGATCTGATAGACTGATAACAAATTGCAGGAAATTCTTGGAACACATAGTACATCACTAAAATGCTCATTTTCTACTGGAACTGTTCCAGCTCCTACAACACTTAGAGATCTATCATCACCAACAAATATTTGTTTGGTGTGACATTCATGCATAGTAGAAAAGATGGCTTGATCCTTAGCCATATGATAAGATGCTCCAGAATCAATGAGCCATTCATTTGAAGTAGAAGAAGAAGATGCATTATAAGAGTAACCAGAAGCACAAAGTGCATGTCCATGAGAGGCAGATTCTGAAGGCGAATCTAGGCTGATGTGGTGCTTCTTCATTACTGCTTCCAAGGCTGCCATCTTCTTGAAACACTTAGATTCATCATGATTATCTTTCCCGCAATAGTTGCAATGACGCTTAGTCTTCTTGCCTTTTGGATTGGATCCTTTGTCATTTTTTAAAGAAGGAGCTGACTGAGAGGGTTTTGGACCCTTGTTTGACTTATTATTGCAAAAATTTTGTTTCTGATGTTTTGATATGGTTTAAACCCTCTTGAGGGAAACACTCCACGGCCCAATCTGAATCAGTGAAACCAACCAACAAAGGTTTCCCCCCTGTACTGTAATGAATCCCAAACTGAACTGTACCTCGAATATATCGAAGTATTCTTTTAGCTGCTTTCCAGTGAATTTCATGAGGTGTCTGCATATAACGGGCAACTCGACCAACGGCAAAGTAAAGGTCAGGATGGGAATGAGTCAAGTATAAGAGACTACCAACAAGCTGACGATACAACGTGGCATCGACTTCAGGTGAAGTACAAGTGGTAGAAAGTTTGACTCCAGACTGGAAGGGAGAAGGGGCTGGTGTACAATCTTCCATGTGAAAGCGACGAAGAAGGTCACAAGCATACTTAGACTGAGAAAGAAAGATTCCTTCTTTGGTTTGCAGGACTTGGAGACTAAGAAAATAATGCAAATGTCCTAAGTCTGACATTTCAAAATTTTGTTTAAGACTAGATTTCACATGGGTTATAAGCTTAGGGTCACTACCAGTAAGAATAAGGTCATCAACATATAGAACAAGTATGATGAGATGGTTTCCTACTTTCTTGGTATAGACATTGGGGTCAGAATGGCATCTAGAAAAACCAGTGTCAAGGAGAAAGTTATCCATTTTGGCATACCAAGCTCTAGGAGCTTGCTTAAGGCCATATAAATATTTCTTAAGGCGGAAGACAAGGCTAGAGTTATTCTGAACATAGCCAGGACGTTGTTCCATGTAAATTTCCTCCTGTAAATCACCATGTAAGAAGGCAGACTTGACATCCATTTGATGGAATTCCCAGTTGTGTAAGGCTGCAAGGGAAAGAACAAGGCGGATGGAGTTCATTTTTGCGACGGGAGAAAAGGTTTCATTGTAGTCAATCCCTTCAACTTGGGAAAAACCTTTGGCAACTAACCTTGCCTTAAGTCTTTCAACACTTCCATCTGATGCATACTTAGTTCTATAGACCCATTTACATCTGACAAGTTTTCTTCCTTTTGGAAGAGGTATAAGATCCCAAGTATTGTTCGCCATTAAGGAACGATATTCTTCATCCATGGCTGCATCCCAATCTGGATTCCCTGAAGCTTTTGCAAAAGTTTCTGGATCATGATTCTCAGAAACTTGAGCCAAAAGAGAAGAGGCTCGCTGAAACTGAGAACGTGTTCAACGTTGATCTCTAGGATCACCGGCAAGATCACCAGCTACTTCACATGTTGAACGGACCCATCGAGGAAGCACTTGTGCTGGTGCAACTAGAGGAACATGAGCAGGCGGAGGTGGATTTTCATCCTCACTGTCATCATCAGAAAATGGATTTGGAAACCTGTCAAGGAAGTTGGAAGAAGAAGAAGGAGGCACAAACGCCGAATGAGGCTCGCAGGACAAAGATGGCACAATCGTCGACTTAAGCTCGCGGGCCAAGAGATTTTCATCAAATTTAACATCTCTTCTAATGATTATAGCATGAGAATGTGGTTGAAGAAGTCTATAACCTTTTACATATTCAGAATATCCAACAAATATGCACTTTTCACTTTTGGGCTGCAATGCTTTCCGTTTTTCATCCAGAATGTGAGCCCATGCTTCACTACCAAACACACGAAAGTGACTTACATCAGGTTTAATTTTACTCCATGCTTCTTTCGGTGTTATACCTTGTAATGCTTTTGTGGGGGTGCGATTAACTATGTAATTTGCACAATTTATGGCTTCAGCCCAAAATTGAAGACTTAGTCCCTTAGATTGGATCATACGATTAGCTATTTCTTTTAAAGTGCGGTTCTTCCGCTCAGCTACACCATTTTGTTGTGGTGTATATGGAACAGTGTGCTGTTGTTGGATGCCTTGTTCAGTGCAGAAAGTAGTAAACTGTTTGTTAACATATTCTCCTCCATTGTCAGATCTTAACTTAATAATTTGATGACTAGATTGTTTTTCAACAAGGGCCTTGTAGGCCAAGAACATGTTAAATACTTCGCTCTTAAGTTTTAGGAAATAAACCCAAGTGCGTCTGGTGTAATCATCAATGAAAGTTAAGAAATATTTGAAACCAGAAAAGGAAGCAGATGGAAGAGGACCACACAAGTCACTATGCACAAGCTCCAAGGGAACCAAGGCATGCCAAGAGGCACGTTTGTCAAAACTGTCCCGATGATGTTTTCCGAGTACACAACAGAAACAAACACCATCTCTGCAAGATACCATTGGAAGACCTGTCACCATATTTTCTTTACATAGTTGTTGCAATGAGCGATAATTTAAGTGACCAAATCGCTCATGCCAAAGTTTGATCAAGTTATGACTATGAGCAACAAAAATTGAAGGGAAAGGTGATGACCCAAAGTTGTTAAACTTGTACAACTTGGTAATATCATCAACAATTCCGGTAGGTAAGACCTGTTGAGGATCTTTAAAATCCTTGATTACAACTTGGTGAGGTGTAAAGGTCACAGTTTTACCTTCACCTGAATGAGTGATTTGATAAACTGATAACAAATTGCAGGAAATTCTTGGAACACATAGTACATCACTAAAATGACCATTATCTACTGGAACTGTTCCAGCTCCTACAACACTTAGAGATCTATCATCACCAACAAATATTTGTTTGGTGTTACATTCATGCATAGTAGAAAAGGTGGCTTGATCCTTAGCCATATGATAAGATGCTCCAGAATCAATGAGCCATTCATTTGAAGTAGAAGAAGAAGATGCATTATAAGAATAACCAGAAGCACAAAGTGCATGTCCATGAGAGGCAGATTTTGAAGGCGAATCTAGGCTGATATGGTGCTTCTCCATTGCTGCTTCCAAGGCTGCCATCTTCTTCAAACACTTAGATTCATCATGATTATCTTTCCCGCAATAGTTGCAATGACACTCAGTCTTCTTGCCTTTTGGCTTGGATCCTTTGTCATTTTTTAAAGAAGGAGCTGACTAAGAGGGTTTTGGACCCTTGTTTGACTTATTATTGCGAAAATTTTGTTTCTTGGGAGGCTTGGACTTTTCTTTCTGTTGGGACAATAAGGCTTTCCCAGATGTATCTGCATTGTTGATTATTCCAAGATGAATGAGTTTATCTTGTTCTCTAATCAAGGAATCACAAAATGATTCAAGACTAGGCTCTTGATAGCTAGCTGCATTCAAGGATGCTTTCATGGAGTAAAATGTAGATACAAAAACAGAATATGCAGGTCCAAGTTTGGAAAGAATATGATAAATGCATTGTTTTTCTTCCCTCTCAATCTTACATTCTGCACATAAGAGTTTAAGAGTTTTGTACTTAGATAAATAATCTTGAATACATGAAAAGTCACTTGGATTTAAAGAAATCAACTCATTTTTGAGTTGGTGACCTCGAATTTCATTGTGTTTACCAACAGATCACAGATCAACACACCGATGTTTTGACGTGGTTTAAACCCTCTTGAGGGAAACACTCCACGGCCCCGGCCAAATAGCTTCTACGGGACAATTTATTATGCAAAGAAAGAAAGTTACAAATGAGCTTCTCATAATCGATCAACTAAACAATGACCCTCCATGCTCTTTAAATAGAGATCATGGACCAATCGGGTGTTAAGCCATCGATCAAGGTTAGGTTTGATCTAAGAGAAGTTGAGCCGTTGGATCACTCTATGTCGGAAACATATCGTGACCATCAGATTAAGTATTTACAAATGCATACTAATGCATACTAAAGAAACACACTATCCCTAACGGATATATTACACAAGTTGATCTTAACTAACTCCTAAGTGTCTAAATATCCTAACAAAAGTGGTGATTTTGTAAAACACCAAGGTTGCAAATTACGTAGCATGTTCATATTTAATGTGTGATGTTTGAAGTATGAGAAGACTATGGTGATCAATGATTACTCTAAATCGTTATAGTTTATTACACTTACATTAAAGTGGGAGTCTCCTTACTATGCAAAGAATGGTGAAATCAACCTCACACTTCATAGGAAAGTGAACTATGGTGTTTCCATGCAATACTTCGGGGTATTCACATTGTTTATGGTTTAAACTATGGAATAGTGGGTTATGATTTCTCATTCTAGCACCATTTTAATCTATGCAATGGGAACTACGTTAAAAATATATCAAAGTGGTTCTTTGTATACCAACAACATGGTGGTAGCTGGAACATTAATTGTGACCATGTGAAGATCATAACTGCATCTCGATAGTGTCAAACCCTACTGCGAGGTTTAGGGGTTTTGGTCTTTCGTTTAATGTTGCTCTGCATTATGGAGGATGCTGAGCCTTCTGGGCCATCATAGCTGTTGGAATTCATACTCCACTCGTCGTGTTAGTTGGAAGTCGCAGAGTGTTGGCTCGTGGGAATTTATGGTTTTGCATCATGTTTCAGGGTTTCCAACCTTCGGTTCTTTCCTCGACTTCGAGTGTTATTAACCAGGTAAACTATAATGCAGTATACAAACCCTCGTTTGAGTTTCAGTGCTGTGTTGAGATTTGTATTTGTTTTAAACATGTTTTATATATGCATATTTAACTTGACTTTCATTTTTATGGTAGGGTAAGTCCCTTTGAAATCCATGGTGAAGTTTTTATGACAGAGGAACGAGCCACTACAGTGTGCATTCCCCGATAAGCCTTGGTCAGACCAGGGTTCTTCTGTCAACAAGGATGTAGTATTTTTGTTTCTCTTCGTCCATACAAACTCTATTTGACAATGGGTTTTCGAGTCTACGTTACTGTAATAGTTGGTTTTGCTTGGTACTGACCTGAGTTGGGTTTCGTCGGTAGTGTTTGTAGGATGTTGTCCTTACAGGATTTTTGTCGGTCCTACTAGAAGTTAGAATGCAACGTAATACTACATTATATGAATACGAAGTGTTGTGTTCTTTATTTTTGGCAATGAAATTAAATCTCTATGTAAATGGTTTGAAGTTTCATTTAAGATAGAAGGGATAAACCCTAACTTGTATGTGCAGTTCATTTTATATTTTACAAGTTTCTAAATATAACTTATAAGTCTTTAAATGTTGTTTGTTTTAAAAATGCCGAATACCTGGGCGAGTCAAGACTTGAGCCCATATCCTTCGTTAGTAAATATTTATGAAAGATATTACTGTCGACTTTATGAACTTGTTTATAAGGTATTAGCACTGTGATTCGGTTCTACAAAATATTAGTTGAAATGTTTGAAGCCATGTGACTTACATCTTGGGTGAGCTCGTATTCAGACTCGAACCCTTAGCTTTCTTGACAAGCTGGATAACCTGTGTACTGAGCTCTATTTCGCAACTGTATTAAGTTTGGAGTTTTGATTTAATGGTATACTTGATTTCTCCACAGGGTATAGGCTTGAGCCTAGTACTGCATAAATTTATGTTTTGATAACTTGGATGAACCTTACATTTCAACGTAAGGGTGAGTTCTCACAAAGGAGACTTGAACCCTTGACTATTATTCAGATTATGTGTAATGGTTTAAACATAGGTTACTAAAAGTTATTTAAGTTTCATTATTAATTTTAATACATGGGTTAAACCCTCGGATGAGCCTGTACAGGTCTCGATCCTGAATGTTGCTTGTGTTAAGTCGTTCCTGTGTTAAATTAGTTACTGGTATTAAGTTCCTATTATACATTTATATGTTTTTACCGTATTACTGAGTAATGATTCGATACTTGTATAAATGGTTTGACCAATGGTATAGTGTATATGATGTTTATATGAATGTTTACACTACTATTTTTTTCCATACTTTGGTTTATAATACTACTGTATAATGTTTAGATTATTACACAGATATTATACTATGTTTGTTCGAGTGGTTTGTATGGAAAAGAGATTATAATTTTTGAGTATGAGATACTGTAATAGTTAATGGAAATATTTAAATGATAATTTATAGCTTAGGGTTTTGCCAACTCTAAAGTTTAGATATATGATAAGTGAGTAAGTAGACTCTTTTTTTAAAAAAATATTTTTATCTTATGAAAAGAATAGTAATGTATAACTAGATAATTCAATTTGTATTCTGAGATGACAACCCTAAATAATTTCTGCTATTGGTTTTATGGAAACTAGCATAAAAATATGAATACATTTATATTGATAACAAAGACCTGAAACTGCTATAGTATATAGTATTGATTTGCTATGATGTAGGAGTATTATATCATAAAAATACTTGTTCTATTTGAAGTATAAACTTACTGCTATTTTCCAATCACATCTTCAAAGTTAATTATACATTTCTTGTACTAGAGTACATCGTCTATGACGAAAGGAAAAATACACGAAATATTTTATTCATTCACCTTTATCATCTCATTCATTCATTAAATTTGTAGAAAACTAATTTAACTTAATCAAAAGATCATTCAATAGTTCATCTAACTGATAACTAGAAAATCACATTTCTAAACAATCTATACATCATAGTTTAACTAGTACAGAGACATATCCTTTTCTAATCTGCCTGATAATTATATATAAGTTACTCATAGAAAACATTCAAATAGTTTTCAGAGATAGATAAACAATTACATAAATGAAATGAAATAAACAAATAGAACGTGATAATTTTGCTAGGGTGGGAAAACACCCAAAGAGGCATGTTCCTCCCAACCTTCTTGAGAAGAAGCACCCAAATCACTTGCTCCCTTGGACCCCTAAGACTGTTTACTAAACCACTAGGAAGAAGAATCTGTGTAGAAGCAAGGCACTCAGGTTGTACTTCAACACTCAATGGAGGCTTGCATACACCTCACCTATGTACTTCAACAATCAATGGAGACTTGCATACATATAAAAACCTCTGCGCTCAACAGGAAAACTCTGCACTCAGCAGAAATCAGACAGACTTACACTACAACTCAAAACATAGCTTCCCCTCATTGAATCTCTTGTGTGCATACAATAGAACCACAAGGTAAATTTTCTCATCAGAAAAAGTGTGAGCCTCTGCTCAAATTCGATGGCTTATAAAAGATGACTAGGTCTTTTAGTGGCCAGTTTCAATAAATTGGCCTCAAGCTCCAGTTCCACATTCCAGGGAACTTGACCACAATTTAAGGGAGTTGTCCCATAACAACAATTAGTTACTGAGTTCATGGTGCTGCCACTTGTCCATTGCCTTCTACGCCAGATTCCATTCCTCCTAGTGGGTCAGTAAAAACTCTTTCAACAGTCTCTTTGGGTGAGTGTCTCCTATTTTATTTTATTAAATAATAATATTATGCATTTACAGTCATCCTTGACCACTTGTTCAAATATAAACCTTTACAATAAAAGTTAAGATAATATTTTTCCACTAACATAAAATGTCTCAAGTATTGGGTATGTAACAGTGTTCCAAGCTAGCACCCAGGTATTGTGGACCTTTCAAAGTGTTAGCTAAGATAGGGATGGTATCCTATCAGCTTGCACTTTCTCCTAATATAAAAGTACACGATGTATTTCATGTTTCATTATTAAAATATATATATACATGATGCTACTCATGTAATTGACTGGAATGTGATTCAGGTAGAACCAAAGAGCGAGTTCCATACTGAACCTTTCTGCACCCTATACAGGAAGGAATGTATGCTGTGGAATTGAGACATCATTCAAATAAAAGTGAAATGGAAGCACTTCATCCCTGAAGAGGCAACTTGGGAAATGGAGGATAAAATGAGAGAGGCATATTCCTCCATGTTCTAGAATGAGCAAGAGAGCTCAGAATAAAGAACATGGAGGACGGTGTTAAAAATAAGGAGGGTAGAAATGTGATACCCCCAAAACATTATTATTTTGATTTAACATTTTGATTATTATTTTTATGTAAGATTTATTTAAAACTCAAAAACACAAACTGACACTTTTCACAACAAACTATTTTTTTATTATTAAATAAAATAAAATGGCACTTGGAGAGTACAACTAAATGAGGGGACACCACCATGGCACAAGAGAACATGTGTAAGCAAGCTAGAGATATATTTACCAATCAAATCAAATCTAAAACTCAACAACCAGACAAGATCCTCAATCATAGGGATTTATGGATTGAATGGAGATTTGATTGGGATGGCACAAGACCTAGGAAAAACTATATATAATAGTGCAATGAAATAGAATGGGATGCCATGTGGTGCATGGAGGAACCTTGTTGAGTGTTATCTCTCTTCATAATTCCATCTTTGCTTGCTACGGACTCTGAGAGAGAGTGTCGTGTGGAAGAATTTTCTTAGCATTCTAGTGCATGGTGGTGATCCAGCTCGGGGTGGAGCTGGGAAAACAGACAAGTTGCTCTCTCCTATGGTTGGAAGGAGATGATTCTCCAAGGATCTAGTTTCATTGTTGCAAGTAAGTATATGTCTTTGGTTATGTGAATGAATGATTTACAATGATGTATAAGTGATTTTGGATTATGAAAGGAGGAAATATAAGCAGGTTAAATATGTTTTTCCATACCCAAGATGCTGCAAGATATTAGTTTTACATTAAATTTAAGTTTTTCTTTATTTCTGCATTTTATTAAAAATTGGGGTTGTTACAACTTCAATCCATACATGACTTTTATGGAAGGTTGGTTTCTATCCATAGTTGACTTTTAAGTGAGGATGACTTCAATCCAAGGTTAGTTTAAATCATAGGTTGACTTCAATCCATGGTTTACTTTAATCCATAGGTAACTTCAATCCATGGTTGATATTAGGGTAGCATGGTTTACTATGGTTGAATTTGGTTAACCATGGTTTACTATGTTTAATGATGGTTGACCAAGACTCATCGTTGAACATGGTTGACTTAAGCTAACTATG
This sequence comes from Larix kaempferi, assembly GCA_027924585.1. Classification (NCBI taxonomy): domain Eukaryota; kingdom Viridiplantae; phylum Streptophyta; class Pinopsida; order Pinales; family Pinaceae; genus Larix; species Larix kaempferi. Next base: position 22,422,656 of record BSBM01001022.1, read on the forward strand.
GTTAACTATGTGAAATTTGGTAAACCATGATTGTGTTTGTTTAATAGGGCTAACTTTGGTAATCCAAGGTTAAATTCAATTCACATTCGACTTTTAAGCAAGGTTTGACTTCAAGCCAATGTTGACTTCAATCCATGATTCACTTTAATCAAGGGCTGACTTCAATCCATATTTGATATATGTCTAAGCTGATATATCGACCGTATTATTAATAGTATTGTTATTCTTATTAACTATAATGTTGTTTAGAATATTAATAATAATGTTATTAGTATTATTAATAATTTATTAATGTTAATATTTAATGGTTTTAGTGTTAATAAATATTAACATTAAGATTAAGATTATTATGTTTAATTTTTATATTGTCAATATTTTATTAATGTTAATATTTATGTATTTGATTTTATTAATAATATTATAAACATGAGTAAATTTATTATTATTATTATTATTATTAATGATAAAATGGATCCAGCCTACGGAATGTATGAAATGATAAAATGGATCAAATCAAATCTCTCTGCTCGCTACCATCCCTCCACTATACTTTCGACACTGTTGCAATCCTCTCTGCGTGTCATCCACAGCTATCCCTTGGCCTCCCCTCCATCCCCACGCTCCTCCTTGTGTGCTTATCCTCCACCTTCACTTCGCCTCCTCTCCCTTCCCGCGCTCCTCCCTATTCGACCCCCTCCAAATCCCCTTCCATCCAACCTACCACCACCATTACACACCACCATCCACCCTCATCCATCTGCCGCACTTCCTTCCCCGAGCTCTGCTTGCGCGATCCCTCCCTACCACCTTCCGCCACTACCCCATCTCGGCCTCCCCATTAGCTCCTTTCCCACCAGGCCTCACTCCTTCACCGGCTTCCCTCCCTATAACCACCATCCGCCGCTACCCCCATCTCTTCCTGCCTCAATGCCCTTCCATCGGTGTCCATCCCTTCTATGCTACCCATGCCACTCCACCATCGCTGCTCCTCCTCAACATCCACGTTGCACCCCCTAGGCCCTTCCTTCGCGCTCTTCCCTCCGCACTGCCACCACCACTGCGAACGGCGCCTGCTTCACCGTGCCTTCACCCTGCACAACCAAAAAAAAAGAATTATATTTGTATAACAGTTATTATATATTTTAATTTTTGACCGACATAATATTTTTTATTTGTTTATTATCATAAGATTTTTTATTTGTTTATTGCCGACAATATCGACAAGATCTCCCTCATACTGGGTTCTAGAGCACCTCTCGGCGCAATTTTTAGTTTTCTTATTTCAAGAAGAGGAGTTATAGTGCCCAACCTTTGGTGTAAATAAATTATTTATGATATTAATGCTTGTATTAAGAATTATTATTTTTTTTTATGTGAAGAAGAGTAGTTGTATTGCCGAACTTTTGCCAAACTTTTGGTGTAAAGAAATGATTTATGATATAAATTTCATAACTATTTAAAAAATTTATGTTCTTCTAAATAAACTTTTAGACTTATTTATTGCATTTTGCATAAAAAAAGGATATATTACTTACAATTTAATTGTTGGTAATACATCTTAGATCATGTTTTTGGGCTAAAGCTTAGTTTTTTGGTATATTTAATAATTAAAAAATAGATTAAAAAAATGTAACATCTTTCTTTTTCTCTATCTTTTGTAATTGAAAAATGTAAATTGTGTACTTGTTTCTCGTGAGTAGTTGAAGGCCAAGGTGCCACCAGTAAACCTAGTAAGTGTGGTAATATAATTCCTAAGTTATAATTGTTGCTTATAGACCTAGCAGACTGAAAGTTACGATGTGAGAGGTTAAAAATGAGAGAAGTTCTCTGAAACTAATGACTAGACCTGTCATTATGGTGTCTATGGGATACCAAAAGGAAAACAAATTATAAATTCTATCCTTTTGGGAGGAAGGCAAAAGTAGCAATTATCAACAACATTGTTTTGTGCAACAGGTTTACATATCTGCATTGAGAACTAGTCTAGATCCAAATCCTAGGCTCTATCAAGCACCGAGAGGGATCAAATCTTCTGGGGTGCAAACCTCTTCTCAAGTATTGCACTCAAGGAGCGTTTCAAGGAGAGGTTTGTATCCAGCCTACAGAATGTATGAAATAACAAAATGGATCAAATCAAATCTCTCTGCTCGCTACCATCCCTCCACTATACTTCCGACACTGTTGCAATCCTCCCTGTGTGTCGTCCATAGCTATCCCTCGGCCTCCCCTCCATCCCCACACTCCTCCTTGTGTGCTTCTCCTCCACCTTCCCTTTTCCTCCTCTCCCTTCCCGCGCACCTCCCTATGCGACCCCCTCCAAATCCCCTTCCATCCATCCTACCACCACCATTCCACGCCACCATCCACCGTCATCCATCTACTGTGCTTCTTTCCTTGAGCTCTGCTTGCGTGATCCCTCCCTACCACCTTTCGTCGCTGCCCCATCTCGGTCTCCCCATTAGCTCCTTTCCCACCAGGCTTCACTCCTTCACCGGCTGCCCTCCCTACCACCACCGTCCGTCGCTGCCCCCATTTCTTCCTGCCTCAACGCCCTTCCACTGGTGTCCATCCCTCCTACGCTACCCATGCCACTCCACCATCGCTGCTCCTCCGCAACCTCCACGTTGCACCCCCTAGGCCCTTCCTTCGCGCTCTTCCCTCCACACTGCCACCACCGCTGTGAACGGTGCCTCCTTCACCGTGCCTTCACCCTGCACAACCGAAACAAAAGAATTATATTTTTTTTTAATAAAAAAAATATAACAGTTATTATATATTTTAATTATTGACCGACATAATATTTTTTATTTGTTTATTATCATAAGATTTTTTATTTGTTTATTGCCGACAATATCGACAAGATCTCCCTCATACTGGGTTGTAGAGCACCTCTCGGCGCAATTATTATTTTTCTTATTTCAAGAAGAGGAGTTATAGTGCCCAACCTTTGGTGTAAAGAAATTATTTATGATATTAATGCCTGTATTAAGAATTATTATTGTTTTTATGTGAAGAAGAGTAGTTGTATTGCCGAACTTTTGCCAAACTTTTGGTGTAAAGAAATGATTTATGATATCAATTTCATAACTACTTAAAATTTTTATGTTCTTCTAAATAAACTTTTAGACTTATTTATTGCATTTTTCATAAAAAAAGGATATATTACTTACAATTTAATTGTTGGTAATACATCCTAGATCATGTTTTTGGGCTAAAGCTTAGTTTTTTGGAATATTTAATAATTAAAAAATAGATAAAAAAAATGTAACATCTTTCTTTTTCTCTATCTTTTGTAATTGAAAAATGTAAATTGTGTACTTGTTTCTCATGAGTAGTTGAAGGCCAAGGTGCCACCAGTAAACCTAGTAAGTGTGGTTATATAATTCCTAAGTTGTAATTGTTGTTTATAGACCTAGCAGACTGAAAGTTACGACGTGAGATTTTAAAAATGAGAGAAGTTCTCTGAAACTAATGACTAGACCTGTCATTATGGTGTCTATGGGATACCAAAAGGAAAACAAATTATAAATTCTATCCTTTTGGGAGGAAGGCAAAAGTAGTAATTATCAACAACATTGTTTTGTCCAACAGGTTTACATATCTGCATTGAGAACTAGTCTAGATCCAAATCCTAGGCTCTATGAATGTAGTGCCCCTAGACTACTGTAGACATTGAGGGCACTTGCTTAGTGACCCGACTGTTTGAAACATTAATAAAATAATCATTTGATTTTATTTTGAGTATATTTATGATTACGATTGATTGTAAATCAATAAAATAATGATTTATGTTTGTGAGAAATATGTGTAGCGACAGATGAAACGGTTCACCGAAGGACACATAAAGGAATATGAAGGGTCGTAGAGTACGGGTAAATAACACACAAGGGGAGTGACGACGATGTCAACTTCCGACAAGAATACCACGCATGAGCAGATAAGCACTGATCCGCTTTCTCAAGAGGAATGCGTGAGGTCGTACGAGGTAGGCCACAACGGAGCTGGTCACGTACGAGTTGAGGGGCGCGCAGTGAGAATGGACTCACTCCTCAGCGCCATTAGTCCCTAGATAGCATGTAGACGGTGGATGGATGGTAACGATTCCTAAAATCCCTACAAGAGTTCCCGCAAGTCAAAACGGAAAGATGGTGGCAGAAGGGCCCGACGAAATGAAAGAAGGGACGCAAGGACCCAACGATGCGGTACCATGCCAAGAAATTGAAACCATGGATGACTGGACCCGACGGAGTGGTGCCATGTCAGAGAATTAAAGTTAAGGAACCAGGAGCCCAACGGCGCGACACCGTGATCCTAGTGAGTTTGATTGTTAAATTAAACTGCATAAAAACTTAGGAGAATAGCTCTAGATTATTACTTAGAAAATGCATAAAAAAAAATAGTTTAGACATTTGCACATGAATAGTTGTTTTTGTTGAGCATTTAAAATAATAGAAATCATTATTTAGGAGCAAAATAGAATCCTAAGATTAGACACCTAGTCAACTAAAAGCTAGGAGTTGATTAAAATATCTGGGGGACAAACTAGAGCAAACTTAGGGATGTAGGTGCACTTCCGAGAGAAACTGACACTTGGATGGGTGAGTGTTTTAATTAAATAATTAATTAAAAATATTTAATTATGCATGAAGTGACATGTGTCGCAGGAGATTTTCCTTTATAAGGAATGCTTAGGGAATGGGTAAGGGGCCCATAATTTGGACGATTGTCGTAATTTTCGAATGCCTCAAAGACTTGCTGCTATCTAAGGGTTTGGCTAAGAAATCCTGGTGGGAAGGGAAACCCAAGCTGGATTTCTGAAAAACGTGTGTGAGCTCTATGACCCAAAGCTCGGGGGAGGCCATGCGACTGAAAGCATGAGACTATGGTTGGGTGGCAAAGCTAACGGTTGCCTCGCCTATGGTTAAACGAGCTTTGCTGGTTATGGTTATGGTTTGTTTTAATTTGCTAGTTTATTCATTTATTTAGTTTATTTATCCAGTCGTTATGCTTTCTAATCTCTTTTGTATCAAGTGGTTGAGTTTCAGGTTAAACAGGAAAGACCCTAGAGAAGGGGCCCTACAATCAAGCACTGAGAGGAATCAAATCTCCCGTGGTGCAAACCTCTTCTCAAGTATTGCACTCAAGGAGTGTTTCAAGGAGAGGTTTGTATCCAACCTACAAAATATATGAAATGATGAAATGGATCAAATCAAATCTCTCTGCTCTCTACCATCCCTCCACTATACTTTCGACACTGTTGCAATCCTCCCTGCGTGTCGTCCACAGCTATCCCTCGGCCTCCCCTCCATCCCCACACTCCTCCTTGTGTGCTTCTCCTCCACCTTCCCTTCGCCTCCTCTCCCTTCCTGCGCTCCTCCCTATGCGACCCCCTCCAAATCCCCTTCCATCCATCCTACCACCACCATTCCGCGCCACCATCCACCCTCATCCATCTGCCGCGCTTCCTTCCCCGAGCTCTGCTTGCGCGATCCCTCCCTACCACCTTCCGCCGCTGCCCCATCTCGGCCTCCCCATTAGCTCCTTTCTCGCCAGGCCTCACACCTTCATCGGCTGCCTTCCCTACCACCACCATCCGCCGCTGCCCCCATCTCTTCCTGCCTCAACGCCCTTCCACCGGTGTCCATCCCTCCTACACTACCCATGCCACTCCACCATCGTTGCTCCTTTGCAACCTCCACGTTGCACCCCCTAGGCCCTTCCTTCGCGCTCTTCCCTCCGCACTACCACCACCACTGCGAATGGCGCCTCCTTCACCGTGCCTTCACCCTACACAACCAAAACAAAAGAATTATATTTTTTTTTAATAAAAAAATATATAACAGTTATTATATATTTTAATTATTGACCGACATAATATTTTTGATTAGTTTATTATCATAAGATTTTTTATTTGTTTATTGCCGACAATATCAACAAGATCTCCCTCATACTGGGTTGTAGAGCACCTCTCGGCGCAATTATTATTTTTCTTATTTCGAGAAGAGGAGTTATAGTGCCCAACCTTTGGTGTAAAGAAATTATTTATGATATTAATGCCTGTATTAAGAATTATTATTGTTTTTATGTGAAGAAGAGTAGTTGTACTGCCGAACTTTTGCCGAACTTTTGGTGTAAAGAAATGATTTATGATATCAATTTCATAACTATTTAAAATTTTTATGTTCTTCTAAATAAACTTTTAGACTTATTTATTGCATTTTTCATAAAAAAAGGATATATTACTTACAATTTAATTGTTGGTAATACATCCTAGATCATGTTTTTGGGCTAAAGCTTAGTTTTTTGGAATATTTAATAATTAAAAAATAGATTAAAAAAATGTAACATCTTTCTTTTTCTCTATCTTTTGTAATTGAAAAATGTAAATTGTGTACTTGTTTCTCGTGAGTAGTTGAAGGCCAAGGTGCCACTAGTAAACCTAATAAGTGTGGTTATATAATTCCTCTGTTGTAATTGTTGTTTATAGACCTAGCAAACTGAAAGTTACGACGTGAGAGGTTAAAAATGAGATAAGTTCTCTGAAACTAATGACTAGACCTGTCATTATGGTGTCTATGGGATACCAAAAGGAAAACAAATTATAAATTCTATCCTTTTGGGAGGAAGGCAAAAGTAGTAATTGCACGCTCAATTAATGACCACTGGACATTATATAGATAACATCCTATCTTACTGAGAAAACAAGTGGGATATTTACTTATTAACGTAAAAATAAGTTACCAATCCATGATACCGCATAAGCCGACGGTAAGTAATTTAATTGTTAATAACACCGAGAGTGTATTGAAATCAAGGAAGATGCTCTACTCCATTTACATATAAAAATATATATATATTTAAAAATAAATTTGAAAAATATTATCCTTGATATATATTAAAATTATGCCTATAAATATTGAATAAATGATTTCCTTTAAAGCAAGCGTTACTCTTATTAAATTGTGGCAGCGATTATTCTTTATAACTTATGCCTAAATGGCTTAAAGTGCCCGTAGAGAATAAAGGAAAAATCTTAGTGTATATATATATATTTGAAACTCACTCATAAGTATAGTTAGGGGGATTCGCATTCCGTTACCTTTACTAAGAAGAGTGTTTGATTGATATCTACATTTAATGGAGATACCTCATTAGGGAGCTCGGCACTACCTAAATAGCTTCCTCGATCTCCTCACAGAGCTCTTCTTGGTATTAAATAGGGGCGAAATTCCCTCTCATGGGCGGACCCTCCAAGAACAAACCTGTAGGTATTAATAAGAGGTCGTAGCTTCTAGGAGGAGCGGCTGCTCCGCGATAAAAATATTGGTATCTACGATTGAGAAACAAAGAATCTCCGCAAGAAAGAGTTGGCCTCTGCAAATGGAGTAAGCAGTCTCTGCGATAGGGGTAGTCGAGGTAAATAGCGTCTCGACGGTGGGACCCATTATGATCCTTGAAGGGTGGCCTATGTTCTTATTTCCAGGCTTGCGATTACCAGCAGTTCGCTTCACTCCTTTCCTTTACATGAAGGTCAAGGACACCAGTCCTTCTGTTTTGTCAGCTTGATCGTTGTACAACTACTATAAAAACTCTATATATGGGATTCGATCTTAGTTTATCTTTATACTACCTCTTCATTTCATTGAAATATATATATTACACTCTACATTTAGCTACAATCCTCGGTTGATCCTTTTGTGCTTATATATGTCATACAACCTCAGTTATGTGAATCGATTCAGTAGATATATGTATTCTATTTGACCTCAGAGGATCGCTCTGCATAGATACAGGGCATGCTATCTCGGTTAAGGATAGAATGACCCTTTAGTGCCCAATCCCAAATATTAACACTTGCATTCTTTTATTATAGTTCGATCTGAGCTTATGGGACAACTCCAAAAAGGAGTCCGACCCCATCTCTCCTATTTGATTAAAGTTATATATATATATATATATATATATATATATATATATATAAGTTACATTATATATATATATATATAATGTATCTTTTACATCTAAAAAGATACATGTGTTTCAATAAAATATACATATACATATGGGAGGGCGCACAAATATGCTCCCGAAAAGAATTGCAACGGCGTCGCACTAGTGGGGAAAAACCAAATGCACACACATACCTAAGTAAGCGCGCACACGCCATTAGGTTCGGTATCGAATTGAGGCACGTGCATGTTTCTAGCGCGTGCATTCTCAAAAGCACACACGCGTCCCTGTTAATATAATTAAAAAAAAAAGAGGGAAGATGCATTCTATTTCCTTACATTGCGGCCGAGCCTCACTCACCCATCACGTGCGCGGAGCTACATGCCACCATTTTCACCATTTCCACTCAAAAACTCTCTCAATCCATCCACCAAGTGATCATTAATTGCATTGGATAGGTAAGATTCATGTTTTTTGTCATTTTATTCATTTTTTTTGTAATTTTATTGATTTTTGTTTGTTTATTAAATTTTTTATAATTCCCAAATTAGTAAAATAATAGCTTGAATTTTTTATTTGCAGAGTGTAAACCTATAAAATGAATGAACAAAATGTCAACACGGAGTTCGGTGGAACCCAATAAAACACAAATCTTGGAACCAATGAAAACCCTCAACAAAATAAAAATGCCCAAGAAAATCAAAACCCCCAACAAAATTTCGACCAAGATGACTTCAACCATTATGTAAATGAAATGAGAGTGCACACTCGAGAACTAAGGAACACAAGGGAACCATCTGGAGTGTCCCTTGCCACCTCAATTGACTCCCTCATCCATGCACATCGCCAATTGAATGACATGACTGAATATAGAGTTAGGATGCGGTACTATTATTCCACGGCCATTTCCAAGGAGGAAATCAGGGAAAATTTTAGGGGCTAATCTTAGCTCATGGGCTAAATTTAGGGGTTTTCATTTTTTAGTGGGCTATTTTTTAATTAAACCAGCATTTACTATGATTAGCCCAATTTTTATATATTTATTTTTAATAAATGGCACATTAGCCCCATAAAATATATAAAGAGACCCTAAATATAACCATTTAGCCCTTGTTTGATTAGATTTTGAGCTCCCATCGCCCGTAAAATATGCCCGCTCCCTCTAATTCACCAAAATTTGTAGAATAGTAGCTTCCCTTTGGTAAATTAGCCCTTGAGCTATCATGGAAATCCCTTTTTTTTGTAAATTCATCCATAATATATGGAGTGAAATCGATTTTCAATTTAATTAGCCCCATATGTATATATATGATGTTTTACATTTGGTTGTTATAAGCGGGTTTCTTCAAATTTCAGGATCGCTAACCAGAAATCTGCCAAACCGTATGAGCCTCAGCATCAAATCACTGCAGAAGATGAAGACGTTATTGCGATTACTGCCAGAAATTACATAAACTATCGCTATTTGAGGATTTTTTTTCTATAATATTCTAACTTGCTACCATTTACCAAACTGATTTCTATCCCGCCATAGAATTACCAAGTTACTGATTCACAATCATGAACAGATTCAAGGGAACAATGGCAGCCTAAGCGTCTGAGAGAATTGTTTCTACCATATCGTGGATTTAGATTCTTTCTCATCAATTTTTATTTTTATAGTCAAGTTTTATGGTTTACGTTATATTTTTACTCTCGATTGTAGTATTCTTTGATTATAGGCTCAAGAGGATAAAAGCGATGGAATTAATTCTCAGTTGGTGAAAGATGAACGACTGGCTATCTTTGAGGTTTTGCATGAATCTTTTTCTTAGCTAGGTTGCGAGCGAGATGGTATGGGCGTTGATGATAAACAAGGGCATTGATCAATTATATCAATGGATGGGTATCCGCTAGTTCGACAGTCAGATCCATCAATAGATCAGTTCAGTGAATCATAATCAGTCATCCTTAGTTGGTTAGTTGCATAGCAGTAGCTCTGCAGGTACGCACTATCCCTCTTCTCTAATATATTTTGTCTTAATGATTTCAGATTGAGATCGAGAGCCAGGGTTTTTAATGACCCTTTCTCTGTCTCTTCAGGTGGTATTACATCAATGCACATCATATTATGTAATGTCCCTAAAAATAGTAAAATAAAAAAATTTCTTCTTCTTGCTATTTTGCCTAACATAGATTATATATTTATAAATTAACTTCAGCAGTGTGGAAAGTATCGGTACTTGCATTCAGTATTTAAGAGTTCAGGAAAATTCTTAGCAAGGTAGCTTCTATTGGTCATGCTTTTGTTGCGGAAGTAATTGTGATGAGAATGTTTGTGTAAAGTTTAGCCATGAAATAATACTAGCAGTCTCTTTTCCTCTTATATGATATAAATGTATGTTTAAATGTCAATTGTCCAAATGTCAATGTTGAGGCATGATGAACCTGATGAGAGAAGTTGGAATACCCTGAAACTTTGGGGTTGATCTAAGCACTCCTGGCGGAGTCGCCGAGAGGTAAGGGGTGAATGTTTGAAACCTGTGGACTTACTTAGCGATTTCGCTAATGCATATTTATTTGTCAACTCCTTGTAGGTGTTCTTTGGTGGCCATCTTTTGAGTAATTCCATCATGTAAAAAATCGCAAGGTGAAAACACCCTTTGTCCTAACATGTATGGGTTGAAGTCTTTATCCTAGTGATAATTAACTAAGTGCTTTGAACCCAAAAGACTCTACTATATAGTTTGCAATTCGTATTGGGATCCTATCGTGGTAGCTGGTTGTATTAAATGTGCACATGGCTGTCACATGGCCTTTGGCCAGCTGGGCTAAGGGTTGTAGCGAGGGTTTGCCCAAAAGTTGTCAATTCGTGAGTTTGCTTGTCTTTTGGCTGAGAGGGGGTTCTAGTTTTGTTTGTGAGGAAGCTGTGCCTGGCCTGAGCTACGCTCATGGCTAGGGTAACGTTTGGTGGTCATGGAGGCGAGGTAGAAGAACGACCTACAGGTAACTACTGCTACGATCATTCACTATAATTTCTCAGTTTTTCATCCATAAGTAATGAGATATTCCGGTCTTAACATCTCTTGGGTTTCCTCCATTGGATGGTATAGTGTAGCTCTCTGCGTGGACTAGAATGCAACCAATATGAACTGTATAAGGCATTTGTACTGGTAAGTCGAGGGTCTTTAAACCCCTCACACCTTATCTGTCTCAGTTTGAAGAAGGTTTTGATAAGTTTGAAAGAAAGAGACTTCGTGATGCCTTTGGCTCACTCAGGTTTTGGTGTCTCAAGAGTGGTCTCCTTTGGCTTGACCAGGTGTTTGAAATATCGTTGTAAATTTATTTTGATGGGTGAAACTTTTGAGGGTTTCCATACTTGCAATGGGGTTTAATGGTTGGTCTTGGTTGCTTTCAGTGTATTCATGCCCAAGTAAATATGGGTTTTGAAAGAATATTTACTTCTCTGTAATTATTTGTGGATCTTGTTTTACTGTTGGTAATGTGAAATAAACTTCTACGTTTTTAATATTAGACCCAAATGGATGCGTGAATAAAATAGGGTCACTGGGTTTTTCCATTTGGTATTTTGTTAATTCGAAAGCTTGGTGGAAAGTTGTTTGACTAAATAATGGAGTCCATGCTAGCATATGAAAATCACCATTGCTCTATTCTGCGTTTTCCTGTAGCATATGAGAGTTTATGTGGATGTATATGTTGTTGTGGTTCTATCCTGTAGCTAGTCGATTTGTTTTTTAAATGGCAAATCTGTATTTCATTGGTGCCGGTGGTACTTCTGTCAGTTGACTAGTTTAATAATTGTAACCTAGGCGTTGGGTTGCTTCCAGGGTTTGATAGTTTGACTTGCACCTATTCCTCTGTTTGATAAGGGAGGTCAGTCGTTTGGATTTGCAGTGTGAAGGTTTGAGAATGCGTTTTGGTGAATACTTCTATGTTTTAAGTGATGATGTAATCCTAACTGCTATTCGTTTCTTTACTTGCTGGAAAGAAAAGGGTTTAAACATAGATTCTATGTTGTTAGCGATAGTAGGGTCTTCATGATATTGTTGTTGTGATTCGAACTCTGGACTTGTTTTTTTGAGGTATTAAAAGAAGTTGTAAATAAAGTTAGGTGGATGTTAGGTCCACTGTGGGTTTCGATCCTTGAACTGGCAGCGAAGCCCATAAGATGTAATGTGTTATGCCTAAGTCTATGAGTTGAGACCGTAGTTATCTCAAAAGGCCTGTTGCGTTTTAATGGTAATGCTTGACTGCTGATTGAAATCGTAGAGATGAAGATAATGTGGAATGTAGGATACTTTGGTTTGACAGAGCATAAAATAATGATTTATTTAGCCTGCAATTTGATATGAAATGTCATTTAAGAAATTCGAAGGCTTGCTTACTGTGTTTGCTAATCCTATTTGATGAATCTTAAGAACAAAAGAACATAGTTATGACCTAACTCTAACAATCGTTTATTGTTTCAATGGAATTGTTTTCCTATGATGGATAGAATGGGAATGACAATAGATTTCGATTGGTACTACTATGTAATTATAATTCTAAGTAAGTTCGATTCAAGGCTTTAAGAGCCTTGAGGGTTTTGATACTTAGACCAAACCCTTACTAGACTAGATCTTTAATTAAGAATTCTTGTAGGTAGATATGGAACCTATACTATGACAGGGTAAAACAATTATAATCTGAAAACATAACTATTGTTAAAGAACTAATAATCCTAGCTTAACAATATGGAAACAAATAGGGAAATGCACAGTTATAAAATCTTTCGATTAGCAATGAGAGCATTCCTACGTTTTCTGATGGTGTGATGTCTAGCACATGCTAGCCCTGATAGACCCTCGACTGGTTTTTGGGCCAAACCTCTAAGTTTATATGAAGACTTAAACAATACTGAAGCATCAATTCTAGTCTAATGGCCTATGTCTACTATAACTTGAAATGCAAAAAATTAATACTACATACCTGGTTGTTTTGGCACTTGATCCCTTCCGGTAGGAGCCTACACACTCAAGCAATAATTAATATAGAACCCTTTTTTTTACTTAGCTGACCTGTTAGAATGATCTTCTTAGCTGGATAACTTTAAGGCTACCATGTTCCTACCAACCATGACCCTTAGATCGTTCTTGGTTCTAACTGGATCTTCCCAAGCTGGTTCCAACATGCAATGAGAGATAGAGGCCCTAGGTTCACTGCTGGTTCAGATCTGGAATTATTAGATAAGACTGCTTTAGTTTCTTGGAGCAGAAAACTCCTCTCTGATTACCATAAGAGAATGATAATGAAAAAGATAGCTGATCCCCAACCTTGGGATCTGCCCTCTTTATGTAGGGGAGTCTTGATTTATGATTGTTGAATATTTAGTTTCTTTAAATTAAGATAATTAATATTTTAAAAGATATTATTTACTCAAATATCTAGTCCTCTTGAACTAGGACTTTTCCTTTGTTTTAACTATGAGTGATTTTAATTTAAACTTTTCATAATAATAATAACACTAATTATAATAATAATATTTCTAACCTAGGTTTTAATACATTATTAATACTATTTAGAAATGTGGCTTCCCACTAAATATTAATACTTTATTAATACTATTAAATGATGTGGCAGCCCACTATGCATAAACTATATGCAATAAATGTCTTTTATAAATAAATAATCACATCATTATTTATTAAACTTCTTAATAATAATGTTTAATCTTGTATCTTTACATGATACTTTGTTTAACAATTTAAGGGTAAGGTCCACTTCTTTGGACGGTCTTTTGGTAAGCTTGGATAGGCACATCTAGTCTCTCTCTTGCATGTCGGATTCCCTCATTTAACATGGTAGTTCCCGCAGTATTTGATGATAGATAAAAGATGAATCACTTAATCAATTTAAATAAATGTGATGAAAGTAGAAGTGCTATTCAGAGTCTTTCCGACTCAACACTTTGATATTTAGTAACCCCAAGTGCTCTTCAGAGCCTTTTAACTCAACACTTTCACATGGGCGTTACGCTAGTGCAATTCCATAGCTTCCTGCTCAACACCAGTGCTGGAATATGGTTGTGAGGCACATCTAGAATATTCAAGTGGCCTCAGATCCGGTATTCATTTATCAAGCTTGGAGTGCTCCGGGGCTTATGCCCAACACTCAATGTACCTTAGGGCTTACTCCTAGTTCATAAACATTCTTCTAGGAACGTCAGGGCTTATGCCCAATATGTAGGTTATATGTGTGTTTTTGAGTCCACTCTCAACACACTAAATAAGTCAAATCATGTAAAATCATAGCTCTGCACAATAAGTAACAAAAGATCATCTCAGTATATTAGGGTTTGTACCTGTTATGCCCCATTTCTACATGGGTGGTTTAGCGTTTCTGGTCGTCATTGCTTGACAGCATCAATATTCAGTTTGGGGGCAGCAGCCATACCTCAGTGTACAAATGGGACAAAAATGATAAATCCAATGCTTGGTTAATGAATCCAGAGGATATTGATGTGACTGGTACAGGTGTGTGTCTGGAAGGCATGGAAAACACAGTTTTTTATGGCTGTATAATTTTGAAGAAAGTACAGATAATGTTGAATCATATTCTAGCTCTCCTTCAAAGATACTCTATTGGAAGCAAACAACTAGAAACTATGAAAAAGCTATTAGGAACTTAACAACTGGGGACATGCATTGTAGGAGCTAAGTGCTATCATGCCTGCTCGAAAAAAGAAGACAATTCTTAGAACAGCTGTAAGCAAGTTTTGGGCAGCAATCCAATTGCAGTTTGATTTTCATCGAGTTATTTATACTTGGAGGCTATGCTGTATGTTTTAGCAGATGATAGTTTAAGAAGTGGGCGTCAAATCAGTGCATTGGGAGATAAAAAGAAATGCAGAGAATAAGTTCATGTTCGATATTAAGACAGCAAATCGACTCGCCTTTTGCAGGTTTCTTTAAGAAGAAATAGCAGAACTATGATGATAGCTTGTTTCAGTCCTGCAGATATAATTGCAGAGAAAACTCTCAGTACTCTTAAGTATGCTCATCAAGCTCGTAATATTCAGAATAATCCAATTGTCAATCGTAATCCAATGTCCACTAACATGCAGAAAATGTGAGAGCAACATGAATATTTGCAATATGAACTACTCTGTGCTCGTTCTGGTGGAGGTGTTTCCTCTATTGAAGTGCAAGAACTAAAGCAAAAGATTTCCTGTTTGGAAGATGGAAATGCAGAACTTTGCCAGGGGTTTTAGGAGTACCATAATAAGTGCCTAATCATAGCCTAGCATGCAGTGGAAGCAGAGGTTGAGAGAAACAGAGTTAAGTGTCAAACTTAAGACATTGCATGATGGAATTTTTTGGAGCCTAACGAGGATGCATTGTTGGTAGGCTTCGACAGTTCAAGGGATTTGGCTACTATATCCCCTATGTCTTCACAACTTTTTTCTACAAAGCACCAGTCACAGGGAATTATGTTCCTCGCAAAAGTTGCAGATGTAGAGAATATTGACCCAATGGCTGGTGACGGAAGGTCTGATTATCCAAATCGATGAAAAAAATGCCTAGAGTCCATTTGTCATTTGCCGTACCATTTTTATGGATCTTCCATTGAAAATGCGTCATCAATTGATGGATCACCGATCTTAAATGACGTTTCAAGAGTCAGTCAAACCGCCAGTTACATCAGTGTTTATTTCTACCATTGGTAGTTCGTCTCGTTTTAGTAGCATATTTTTTGATGCTTTCAATATAGGGCTCGGTGTTCAACGGATTCTTCAACAAAATAGAAATTAAATCAAATCGGGAGTGTTTTTTTACGCCAAGGCTCAAGGTTTTCATCAAATTAATCAACAATGGATTTTCTAAAAATCAATCGGAGGTCACAAGGAGCTCGACACTTTTTCCTATCTCAGATCGATTAAAATTGTTGTTTTGATGAAGGCCGTCTCATCGAGGAAGAGTTTGAATCCACGCGTCTTTTAGCAGGAGAGCTCACGACTTCTCGTACTTGGCAGCCAAGTATCGGATTAACTCCACGATTAATGCTTAGGGTTTAGCATTATGATCAGCACACAATCGAATCAGCAAGGTAATCGATGGAGTTCACGCCAGCACAGGCATTCGATAGACGTAAACTGGGTTTGTTGTTGGCAGTGCAATTAGCGATTGGTTACAAGGATTTCACGACAAGCCTCAACACATTAAGTGTTTCCCCTGGTAGCCGATTACAGGATCACATTCAACTACAGTCTCGGGTTGCAGTAGAGATCAACACATAGCAAATTGATCACAAATTTTATGGATCCAATTTTTGTTGGTTGCAGCACCGTGTTGATACACGGTTGATTCTTTGATATCAAAGAATGACACCAGTCGCAACAAACGCCAATAAACACCAGATGCCACATAGAATTTTTCACTTTGACGAGCTATCCACCGTTTGATAAGTGTTTTGGTCTGTCTTTTCATTCATGGAGATAGGAGCTGTTAAAAAATTCATTTTCAGATAGTTCGAGTCTTTGTTTTAGTTAGAGAGAAAAGTATTTATCTTTTACTTTATCTCCTTTATTTCTATTATTTTATTATTTTCAAAGTAGGTGAGCTTTTAGGTTTATAAACGGACCTAGCCTCCTTCTTTGTAAAGATGGAGAAAATTTGGGAATTTCCTGCCTTTGAGCATAATAGAAAAAATATCATGGGCCTCTTTGGATAAACTCAGAACTCTCTCTCTCTTTGTATGCCATTTCTCTTTGTTTTCCATCTTTCATCTTGTCTAAAGCGATACCTCTCTTATTTCATTTCTTTTGATTCTTAAGCTAGGATCATATGAATAGAAGGCTAACAATCTAGCACAACTTCATTTGACCCATGCTTTTCTCTTAAGTTTTGCGTCTTTCTGGTATTCTCAGGTGCAAGAGCTCTTAGTTGGTCACTACATTCACCTGGCATCAAGGTCCATTTGAGCTCTCTTTTGACTCCATTCGCCCCTTTGGTATACTAGCATTGGCCTTTCCTTGAGGACTGATCCTCCCATTTTTCCCATCACAATTTCAAAATATATCTTTTGTTACATTTGTTTCTCTAAGGCAGCCTCTTCATTTCACCTTGCCCGTTTACTATACCTGCCTTAGCGATCCTAACTTAGGGATACCCCCCTAGAGTTGGAGGAGAGCCAACCTAAAGTGAAGAGGAGAGGAGTGTGGTGACATTGGCCTCTCTCCTGAGAGTTGTCATCCCGCTGGTGTGTTACATTTTGGGCTTCAACACACACATGCCAGTTTTGAGAGACAACATTTTTGCGAAGCTGCGGGGACAAAGTCCAGTTCCCGAAATTTGAAGACTATGCTTCATTGACAACATTTGTGGTAGATTATATTGCAGATTCTTTTTCTCACATGGCGACTCCACGAAGGGACAGAGCCCTTGTCCTTTCGCAGATTTGAAGATCCCATTGGGTGTAGAGGTGAGCACACTCATTGGAAGGCTTTCAAGCTCACCTTGGCGAATCCACAGTTTGGTATGAGGTATGACTATATGTATGTTTCAGATTTAGTAACTCATTATTTTAATTTATGGATGATGATAAGGAGAAACCGCGCAATCTTCTGCACGAAGCCATTCTGCGCGAAGCTTTTGCCCCACTAGATTTCTCAAATATCCATGGATTTCCTAATGAATGCTACGACCATGAGAAGGTGCGTGACATTCTCCCAGAATTCCATGGAAATAGTGATGTTTCAGCCATCCATCACATTGCCTCTTACTGCAAATTGGTGGTTGATTTTAATGTTTATCATGAGGATGACCTTATGGTCATTTTTGCTTTCACTTTGGAAGGGGATGCATTAAATTGGTTCTATGGTCTTTTGAATGAGTCCATAGACTCAGTGGCCGAGTTTATCAAGAGATTTCTCCTTTGCTGGCATGATTGAACTGTTGATGAGATTGAAAAACTTGTTAGAGAGTATGATGCCCTCATCCCTAGGGTCCATCTTGAGTTAGAAGAAATTATTGAAGATCTCATTGAAGAAAAAACACAAGTTTCTGAGCAGCTTCATGATGAAAAGTTAGATCTGTCCCAAGTTCATGAACAGTCTTATTGTGAAGATTCCGACCTGCCTCAAGTCTATGCCACCAAAGATATTCATAAGCAGTTTTATGATGATTATGATCTACATCAATATGATTCATTATTGAAGATAACAATACTCATTCTGCAGATCAGCTTAAGCAGTCTTGTGATGGAATTCTTTATATCAGTCCCGTCCATCAGTGGATTGAGGCTGCTTGTGCAAATCCTGATTTTTTCTGCCAAAATTTTGATGAATTCTTATATCTGGACAGCATGTCATTACAGATTCATGAGCAGATTGCAGGACAACGCTATTTTAGGGTAAATATATCCCTATCTATGTCTCTAAACAAACACATAGAAGAGCAATTTGGCATAGGAGAGATGCTGAAATGGTTATATTGGTTATATGAATATACTTAGCATTCTTTTGTCTCATGATTAGTTAGTGTAGGTAGGATGAATAAAGCTCCTATAGGAGCATTTAAAATTTTCGGTATTCTTTTCTGTTTTGTAATATGTCCGTGGTTTTGGGATGTGAATTGAGCCATCCCCACCACTGGGCATTTGCTTTCAATATTTGGTCTCTGATAACCATGAAGATATGAGGTTCTCATATTCTCTCGAGGAGAGCACACGTCCCCATATGGAGCCAAATGTTACCCCCCATTTCTACATGGGTGGTCACTTGAAAATTTCATGGTTTTTGCTGAGGTTTGGTTTAGCGTTTCTGGTCATCATCGCCTGACAGCATCAATTTTTAGTTCAAGGGCAGCAGCCATACCTTACTGTACAAATTGGACAAAAATGATAAATCTAGTGTTTGGTTAATAAATCCAGAGGATGTTGATGTGACTGGTACAGGTGTGTGTCTGGAAGGCATGGAAAACATAGTTTTTTATGGCTGTATAATTTTGAAGAAAGTACAGATAATGTTGAATCAGATTCTAGCTCTCCTTCAAAGATACTCTACTGGAAGCAAGCAACCAAAAACTATGAAAAAGCCATCAGGCACTTAACAACTGGGGACATGCATTGCAGGAGCTAAGTGCTATCGTTCCTTCTCGAAAAAAGAAGACAATTGTTAGAACATCTATAAGCAAGTTCTGGGTAGCAATCCCACTGCAGTTTGATTTTCATCGAGCTATTTATACTTGGAGGCTATGCTGTATGTTTTAGCAGATGATAGTTTAAGAAGTGGGCGTCAAATTAGTGCATTGGGAGATAAAAAGAAACGCAGAGAATTAGTTCATGTTCCATATCAAGACAGCGAATCGACGTGCCTTTTGCAGGTTTCTTTAAGAAGAAATAACAGAACTATGATGATAGATTGTGTGAGTCCTACAGATATAACTGCAGAGAAAACTCTCAGTACTCTTAAGTATGCTAATCAAGCTCATAATATTCAGAATAATCCAATTGTCACTCGTAATCCAATGTCCACTAACATATAGAAAATGCAGGAGCAACATGAATATTTGCAATCTGAACTACTATGTGCTCATTCTGGTGAAGGTGTTTCCTCTATTGAGGTGCAAGAACTAAAGCAAAAGATTTCTTGTTTGGAAGATGGCAATGCAGAACTTTGCCGGGGGTTTCAGGAGTACCGTAATAAGTGCCTAATCATAGCCCAGCGTGCAGTGGAAGCCGAGGTTGAGAGAAACAGAGTTAAGTGTCAAACTTAAGACATTGCGTGATGGAATTTTTTGGAGCCTGACGAGGATGCATCATTGGTAGGCTTCGACAGCTCGAGGGATTTGGCTACTATATCCCCTGCGTCTTCACAACTTTTTTCTACAAAGCACCAGTCACATCGAATTAGGTTCCTTGCAAAAGTTGCAAATGCAGAGAATATTGACCCAATGGTTGGCGACAGAAGGTTTGATTATCCAAATCGATGAAAGAAATGCCGAGAGTCCATCCACCGTTTTCCATAGCGTTTTTATGGATCTTCCATTGAAAATGTGTCATCAATTGATGGATCGCAGATCTTAAACGACATTTCAAGAGTCATTCAAACCACTAGTTACATCAGTGTTTATTTCTACCATTGCCAGTTCGTCTCGTTTTAGCAGCAGATTGTTTGATACTTTCAATACAGGGCTCGGTGTTCAACAGATTCTTCAACGCAGTGGAAATTAAATCAAATTGGGAGTGTTTTTTGACGCCAAGGCTCTGGTTTTTCATCAAATTAATCAACAATGGATTTTCTAAAAATCAATTGGAGGTCACAAGGAGCTTGGCGCTTTTTCCTATCTCAGATCGATTAAAATTGTGGTTTTGATGAAGGCCGTCTCATCGAGGCAAAGTTTGAATCCACTCGTCTTTTAGCAGCAGAGCTCACGACTCCTCGTACTTGGCAACCAAGTATCGGATTAACTCCACGATTAATGCTTAGGGTTTAGCATTATGATCAACACACAATCGAGTCAGCAAGGTAATCGGTGGAGTTCACGCCAGCACAGGCATTCGACAATCGTAAACTGGGCTTGTTGTTGGAACTACAATTAGCGATTGGTTATAAGGATTTCATGCCAAGCCTCAATAAATAAAGTGTTTCCCCTGGCAGCCGATTATAGGATCAAATTCAACTATAATCTCAGGGTGCAGTAGGTATCAACACATAGCAAATTGATCGGACGTCACGGCCGATTTCGAGTGGAGATGTGAAGCACAAATTTTATGGATACGATTTTTGTTGGTCGCAGCACCATGTTGATACACGGTTGATTCTCTGATATCAAAGAATGACACCAGCTCGCAATAAATGCCAATAAACACCAGATGTCATATAGAATTTTACACTTTGACAAGCTGTCCACCGTTTCATAAGTGTTTTGGTCTGTCTTTTCATTCGTGGAGATAGGAGATGTTAAAAAATTCATTTTCAGATAGTTCGAGTCTTTGTTTTAGTTAGAGAGAAGTATTTATCTTTTACTTTATCTCCTTTATTTCTATTATTTTATTATTTTCAAAGTAGGTGAGCTTTTAGGCTTTTAAAAGGAGCGAGCCTCCTTCTTTGTAAAGATGGAGAAAATTTGGGAATTTCTTGCCTTTGAGCATAATAGAAAAAATATCATGGGCCTCTTTGGATAAACTCAGAACTCTCTCTCTCTCTTTGTATGCCATTTCTCTTTGTTTGCCATCTTTCATCTTGTTTAAGGCGATACCTCTCTTAGTTCATTTCTTTCGATTCTTAAGCTAGGATCATATGAATAGAAGGCTAACAATCTAGCACAACTTCATTTGACCCATGCTTTTCTCTTAATTTTTGCGGCTTTCAGGTATTCTCAGGTGCAAGAGCTCTTAGTTGGTCACTACATTCACCTGGAAGCAAGGCCCATTTGAGCTCTCTTTTGACTCCATTCGCCCCTCTGGTATACTGGCACTGGCCTTTCCTTGAGGACTCATCCTCCCATCTTTCCCATCACAATTTCAAAATACATCTTTTGTTACATTTGTTTCTCTAAGGAACCCTCTTCATTTCACCTTGCCCATTTATTGTACCTGCCTTAGAGATCATATTTTAGGGATTACCCCCTAGAGTTGGAGGAGAGCCAACCTGAAGCGAAGAGGAGAGGAGTGTGGTGACATTGGCCCCTCTCTTGAGAGTTGTCATCCCGCTGGTGTGTTACATTTTGGGCTTCAACACATGCATGCTAGTTTTGAGAGACAACAATACCCATATCAAAGCTGAAGAACATCATTAAAACATTGGGGCCTTCTCACCTAGTATATACTCAAAAGAAGCTAGTCAGGATCCATGCCCAGTATGCCAATATATATAAAAGAATAAAGCATAGGTGCTAGGGCTCATGCCCAATACTCAAAATAAAACATATGTGCTGGGGTTGTGGCCCAATATATCAACAAAAATAGTTAGTCCAAAATTCGGGATATTACATATGATGGCAATGAAATTGCTTGAGATGACAAACAATTCGAAGGGGAAGTGAAATCGATAAACCCAATGATCTAGTTTTTGTATGTCTCACCTTTGTCTATCTGCATAAAGATAAAATCTGTAATAGAATTTGAAGAATCCATAAAAGAAATCTCATGCACCAAGAAAAATGTAGTTGATGCCATGTTGCCAAGAAAACCATTTTCTTTGGTATAAAGGTCATTGCTGCACAGTCTGGTATAACTAACTAATTTTATAAAGGACCATTCCCATGCTTTTTAGGGCTTAGAATTGACAATTTCGAGTATGGATAGGTTTTTATTTTGGCTTATCAATTGACAATTCTGGATATGCAACTGACAGTTACATTCCAACGATCGTTTCTAGGTTGGAGCATTCTCAACATGGTCTATCGTTTGTGATGATACCATATCTGGATACAGCTAAGTTTGAATCCGGTAGTTACTCAAAGACAATCCTATAATCCCCAGTTCGCCATGGATATTGGGGCAAAAGTTGGGACAGGGGGCATTTGGCATTGCTCATCTCTATTGGAACAAGTAAGTTTCCAAGTAAATAGTATTATGCAGTAACTTGTAGATTTTTAACCTTCTTTTTAATATAGGACACAACTGGAAGCCTAAAAGAGGCACCGTCTTTAATCTGCAAAGCACTTTTCTAAATTTTCTAATTCTATTACCGTGGGTGACCAAAATAAATTGCCTGACGTTACTAAGCAATTGTTTAGTCAGTTATCTCATACAATAATTCTTATGTTAGCATAATGTTTTTATTTTCATGTTCTTTAATCATTGGTAGTAAAGCTAGACAAAGTAGTTGTAGGAATAAAGTTAGAATAGGTGGGGTGTCGGATTAGTAAGCCAATATCAAAGACCAACAATTTCATGCCAACTTCAATCGTGGGTCAAAGAAGTAATTCATTTTAAAATCTCATTCATATTACTAATTACAAAGTAGGCCTGTTCGTCAATGTTAAAAAAATGATATTAGTTGCCATTGAATACTAGCGATGTTTGTTTGGTTGTTTCTTTATTAAAGAAGAAGAATATTAGCTCTTATTAATATTAAGAGTGTTTGTCTAGTTGGTTTTTGTTTAGTTGTTTTTTCTTTTAACATGTGGCAGTTCAAAGTTGTGTGTATTAAAAAATACTTTCACATCTAATGTCATTATATTATCACAAAAGTTGTATGCTAAAAAAATATGCATTTGCATCTAGTTTTATTACATTGAAACAGAAATTCAAAATATTATTGTGAATTTTACTCTTTCATTCAATAACCAAAACATATTAATAATTATTAGTTTATTCTTAATTTGTTATTTCATATTTAAATTAAGTTATATATATTTATATGCATTTGTATATGTATCTATATAACCTATTATAATTTAGGTATGAGCAGTGTGAGTGAAGAGAGTTATTACTTGTTTCCACACTCATCAAGGTTATTCTCCATCATAACCAAAACGTATTTCCACACTCATCAAGGTTATTCTCCATCATAACCACACTCATCAAGGTTATTCTCCATCATAACCAAAACGTATTTCCACACTCATCAAGGTTATTCTCCATCATAACCAAAACATATTGTCACACTTATCAAGGTTATTCTCCATCATAACAAAAAAATATTGGTCATTGCCAATTCCTTCTTAATTTATTATTTCATGTTTAAATTAAGTTATTTATGTTTAAATACATTTTTGTATGTATGTATAACCTATTATAATTTACTTGTGAGCAGTGTGACTAAGGAGAGTTATTACTTATTGTTGATAATGTTTTATATGAACTAATGTGGCAGGTTAGCCTGCTGATTGAATCTGGACAGACCAAGGATGATCTCAAGCTCCCTACTGATGAGCAGTTGCTAGCCCATGTAATGAGATCAAGTGTCTACTGATGAGAAGATATGAATTCATCAAATATTTTCTTGATAAAATAGTTGCCAATTCGTAAAAAAATTGGGAATATGATAATTATGAAATGATAATGTGTCAATTTGGGGAATTAGTCAAATATTACATTGTTCTCAACAGCATTTGTTTTCATCATTTTTGGTGGGGATTTTTGTTCAGCTATATGCAGAGATGATAAAGGAGAGAATAAACACTTCCGTTGGGGTAACCATAGAGCCTATCACTTCAGCCATAAAGGAGTTTTCTAATGCTTCCCATAAAGCTGCTAAGGAAGCTGGGGTAAGACTCCAACTAAATCTATCTCCAAAAATAGAGCAATGGCATAATGGTTGTAACAAAAGAAGCCTGAATCTAGCTCATTACTGTTACCAGTCGTAACCCAGTGACAAACAAACTTATTTAGAATATTTATAGAGATCCTCTTTTATAAATGGAATCATCCCACACAAATGTAGAAACCAATTTACATTATGCTCTGTTCAATAAAATGTGTTGAAACTCAATGAGAAATTTGTGCAGGTTTTGAGAAAACACAGAAAGGGAGATGCACACATATTTCTATGGATAACAGCCTTCAATGGTCACCTATTTCTTACAGAGAGAGCATTTATAGATGATGATGAGTCAACAACCATCTAACACACTATGGTGCAGGACTTTCTTCAATTTGTGACCTACTTTGTTGTGGTCATCTGTTGGACATTAATAAATTATCTTATCTATCTATCTTTACTAGAATTGTTCAAGAATCACTCTATCTTAAGGAATTATCATTCATAGAAAGATTATTGCAGGAATATTTTTTACTAGTTATTTTCTTTTGCATTATTGGTAGAGGAAAATTATTTACTATCATTTCATATGCTTGCATGGTTATTAATGTAGATCGGAATCTAGCTGAAAGTGAAGTATGGGAGGAACATCTAGCCAAATCCTTTTGTTACATAGGCATTGGTGAGAAGGTATATTATAACTATGTGATACTTGTACATTTTCCAGGAATTTATAATTTCAAAATATGTTTTATGAATATTCTTGTCTTGATGCAATACATGTCAACCTTACTCATTTTATCTCTATAGGAAAAGGATTTGGAGCAAATCAAATTTATCGAGGGGAATATAGTTGTTGTAGGCTAGTAGATGGACTTATTTTTCCACACCCTTGAGCTTGGGTTCTCTTCCATGGGGTTTGA
The DNA here is from genome assembly GCA_027924585.1 of Larix kaempferi. Classification (NCBI taxonomy): domain Eukaryota; kingdom Viridiplantae; phylum Streptophyta; class Pinopsida; order Pinales; family Pinaceae; genus Larix; species Larix kaempferi. The sequence goes on from BSBM01001022.1 coordinate 22,447,718, forward strand.
TTTAATTTCAAAAGGAATTGATAAAGCTAAGAAGTATGTCATCTTGAAGGTGTATGAAATCCTTTATTGTATGTCTACATGAAACTTCAAGAAAGTAGCTCAAATATTTTTGGATTCTATTTCAACATTCAAAGCCTCTTACCTTTTCCCATATGATATGTTCATATTCTACATTATGCTGACAAGTATCATCTCACTTGATAGAGTCTACCTAAGGAAAAAGGTATTGAATTTTTTTAGACATCTTTGTGGTGTTGCTATTTTTTAATGTATTGAAAAACAAATTTACTAATTTACCAATTTATCGAGGTACCATATTGTAGGTGGTGCATGCACTCAATATTTTGATAGTTCCTTGAGCAAAATTTTGCTCCGAATATTCCTAACTTGGATGAGGATGTTGTACATTTACTTGAAAAATGCTTGTATTCAAGCCAAGCAAGTGTATCATAGGTATTATATGGGTCAACTTCTATAATTGGTTAGTTTTTATTATTTTTGCGTTTTCGAGGATGGTTTTAAGTCTTGAAGAAGGGAAATACTTGGACATTGAATCTATGCTGTATGCTTTTAGATTTTATTGTCTTGTCAACTAATTCATTTTTATTATATTGTGTTTTCTGTCAATTGAAGAAGCCTTGAATCACCATTATTTGACAAGTATTCGTGGCATCAATGAAGAGCTTAGATTCCTTACTCCTTTCAACTTTGATTTTGAGTAGGGATCGTTTACTTAGAAACATATAAAACAACTTATATGGAGGAAATCTCTTAGCCTCACTGAAAACATGAAGCAATAGCCAAATCAAACGAACTTGAGATTTATCTATTTGTAATCCTTCTTTGTTGGTTATGTTAATATGGTTCTACAATGCAATCCTTCTCTTGGTTTGTTGTTGTTGCAATAAAGTTTGCAGTTGTTGGCATTCGGTTGGATCTTATTCTTTAAAGGATTGGTAAAGGTAAATAAATGGATGGACATATTTACTTGCATGTCTAGATAGATTGGGGTAGTTGTGTATTACAAATCTAGGCGAGTTATTGGCCTTTATGTGATTATTATTATTACACATCAAAATGTAATAAAAAAAACTTAATAATATAAAGTAAATTTTTTTGTAAGTTGTGTGGCAAGCATGCTCTCATATATATTTGGGCTTACAAGTGTTGCAAAATATGGCACCATTTTTGGCATGACTAACAATGTTTGGTTGTTTTACACCTCACTTTTGAATACATAATAATAACTAAAAATTTGCAGTATATAATTTGGAAGTTTCTTATTTGGCTTAAAACCCCACATTTTTTCAACATAGACATCAATTTATTATTGTTTAGTGTTATTTTGTATATATTTATAATATTATTATTGTTTGTATTTCTACAAGGAAATGACCAAGCTGCGTGCAACTCTTATTCTTTCTAGTTTCTACTCCCTTCTTTGAGCTTCCACGTGGTTTTTTCTTAATTTTATCACCCTTCTTTAGCTTAATGACTAGGGTTTGAGGTTTAGATGCATATGAATTGGTCAAAGGTTTGAGACTTCATAGTACTTTATTGATGTTATTTTATGTGATTGCAATAACAACTCATAGGTTGATCTTTTGGTTACTTAGGAGAATGGAAAAACATGGATTTTAGCCAAACCTAGTTTGATATAATTGTATCATAATGGAATTGATTGAATAAATCCTATGTGAATAGGCAAAAAATAAAATAAAAATTATCGTAATTCAACAAGTATTGGATAATCGCTCTTTCTATAGGATATTATAGTTTAATGAATATGTTGTTTTATTATTATATGTGGTTTATGCATTATTGAAAAATTTGCCAAGTCTTCATAATGTTTTATAATTTAATAAAAGATTCGCCAAGATTTTACAAGGTTTTATAATTTAGTGAAAGATTCTCCAAGTTTTTACAAGATTTTATAATTCAATAAAAGATTCGCCGAGATTTTACAAGATTATATAATTTGGTGTGATATTCGCCAAAAAATTATATATACGTATTATTTAATTGATAAAATAGCCTTCATATTTTCCTATGTGTCATGGGGATTAGCCCAATTATTATACATAGAAATTTAGGGGGGGGTCTTAAAATTTTCCCTGCTGGGCTCACTCACAGCCATGATTTCACTCAACAATTATGCTAAGCCAACACATAATTGGGATTATTAAGCATACAATAGACAAAGGAGGGAAATGCTAAGCCAGTGAGCTCAACCACAAAGCTACAGGCATCTCAAATGATTTCAACAGTCAAGGCACCCACATTACCTACCACACCCAACACAAAGAAGGTCCGCTTCTCTGTTGCACAGTCCCTCAGGCGTCCCTTCCCTCCAGTGCTCTTTAAGATGGGTATAGAAAGGTCCAGCTGCTAATTCTTGAGATTCTAGCCTTCACTGGGTTTTTCAAGCAAACCCAACCTCTGCTCAGTCATTCACAATTGGATTTCTCACAATTCTATTCATCAAATAACTCAATCCCGTCACTGGTTTTCTGGGCTATAAAATCTGGGTTTTCCAATGGATTTTGGGGTATCTAATACTCTCAAATTCGCCCCAAGGTTCATATCTATGGATCCCCCATTGGATTTCACTGTCCAATACCAAATCTGGGCGATTTTGGCACTTCAGCACGTGGGTTCTTGCAAAGTTGCGATTTCTGGTTTTTCTCACTACTGGTAATTTGTTTTTGGATGAAAACTGATGCTGATAACTTCCACAATGGAATGGGAATGAGGAAGAAGCAACTGCCATGAGGTAGAGTGACAATGTTCTTGAAACTATAATGTCCATGTCCAACAGCAGAATGACAAAGAAATCAATTACGGGTTCTAAATTAAGCATGAAGGCCACATACGATCCATAACAAGAAATAAATGCGTGTGTAGATGCCAAAAATAAACACGTCGAAATTAAACTTCATCCATACCCATAAAACATGCATTTACTAGCATAAATCATCACATGCATAATCATATCCACATTGCAAATTCAAATAACAGTGAATAACCGACCAAGCACATATCATATACAAGAGAATACTTATCTAGAACAAAGATCCATGCAATTACTTGTGTCAGTGTAATTTTCCACCCAACCGTAGGTACTCTTGTTGATGCAAGGACTTGCTTCTTTGAATAACAATTTTGAATTTTATCTAGCTAAGATAAAATAGTTGGGATTATCACCCTAGTTTATAGCCTATTTACAATATTCACAATTTAAAAAGAGAAAATAAAATCTGTGAAAGGAAATAATTAATAAATGTAAAAGAAATCATATATAACAAGTTTTTGCCATAAATTTAAATATGAAAATCAAGAAAGAGAATAAAAAACAAACATTTCAAGATTCAGATTTGAGAAATAAATAAGCTAATTTTATTGATAATAAGTGTGGGTTACAAATTGAAAGACCCTCTTTTCTCACTTATGCAAAAGTGAGGACCAAAAGAACTCTTAAAGTTCTTGGGTGACATCATTTTACCCCATGATCCATGGAAATTTCATTGGAGTTATATGAACCATGTTGTCATCACCTCAACCATTGTCAAGACGCCAAGATCCATCCTTAGTAGTCAAAACCTCATGTTGGTACCCATATCACACCCAAAGATAAAAATTCTTTTAAAGGGCATGGCTGGGGGTTGAGAGAATCTTGATGGATAATATCCTTAAAACAGTTATATTCGATTTGAGGCCTCATATGTCCTCACCTTATCATTGTCAATACCTAAAGACCCATCCTTACTGCACAAAACTTCCAAATGCAATCCATATCCAAAACAAAGGCCATGTATCCCATCTAGAGAGCTTGTTTAGTGATTCAAAGACTTGTTCATGGATCATGAGCATGCAAAAATTCATTTAGGTTCAATTTCCTTCTGTAACTCTATCCCTAAACCTCACCCAAACCCTAGCACTAAACCATCTTCTTCATCCTCACCATCACCATCACCATCACCATCACCATCACCATCACCATCACCATCATCATCAACGTCTTCATCATCACCACCATCTTCATCATCATCATTAACTCTAACTCAAACCCTAATTAAATTTCCTTCTATAACTCTAGCCCTAACCCTCAACCAAACCTTAGCACTAAGCCATCTTCTTCACCATCACCATCACCATCACCATCACAATCATCATCATGTCTTCATCATCATTGTTAACTCTAACTCTAACTGTAATTCAATTTCCTTCTATAACTCTAGCCCTAACCCTCACCCAAACTCTAGCACTAAACCATCTTCTTCGTCATCACCATCACCATCACCATCACCATCAACGTCTTCATCATCACCACCATCTTCATCATCATCATTATCTCTAACTCTAACCCTAATTCAATTTCCTTCTATAACTCTAGCCCTAACCCTCACCCAAACCAACGAGCGGACTTGGATTTCGTCACCTCCCACAGGTCCACGTGGCCATTATGCACCTGTCCATAGTGGCCAAGCACGCCCGAGGGCCTCCGAATGAGAAACGGCCCCCTTGAGCAAATTTGGAATCGCCCTCACTGAGCAAAACCCTAGCTCCGGAGATGGCTCATTGACATCGCTTTCGGGTCTTCGGGGGAGGCTGTGGGGGTCCCCTAGCTTAAAACCAGTGTCTCAGACCCACTGGAATCGATGGATTCATGAACCAAGCCACGGTTCAGGTGCTATGGGAATTCTAGTCGGGCACCCTAGGGCCATTCAGGGACACTTGGAGGATTTTTCCCGAGGCCGCGAAACCCAAACCAACGAGCAGAATTGGATTTCGTTTCCTCCCATAGGTCCACGTGGCCATTGTGGACCTATCCACAGTGGCCACGCATGCCCAGGGGCCTCCGGATGAGAAATTCCCCCCTTGAGCAAATTTGGAATGGCCATCACTGAGAAAAACCCTAGCTCCGGAGATGGCCCATTGGCACCACTTCCGGGTCTTCAGGAGACACTGTGGGGGGGGCCCCTAGCTGAAACCCAGCATCGCGGACCAACCGAAATCGACAGATCCGCCAACGGTGTCACGGTTTGGGTGCTAGGGGCATTCTAGTCGGGCACCCTGGGGCCATTCAGGGACACTTGGAGGATTTTCCCCGGGGCCACGAAACCCAAACCGGCCAGTGGACTTGGATTCCGTTGCCTCCCACAGGTCCACATGGCCATTGTCGACCTATCCAAGGTGCCCACGTAGGCCCAGGGGCCTCCAGACGAGAAATGGCCTCCTTGAGCAAATTTGGAATGGCCTTCACATTGGGGTCAACTTTTCAAAATTGTCTGTCGGGCACTTACGGCTAGCGTTCCTAGCCAGAACCTCCCTAGACACAGTTGTAAGACTCCCTAGAACCAGGTTTTGCTACACAGTTGGAAATCCATGCCCCCGACAGGTATTCAGTAGGTGTCCCTGAAGGCCTTTTGGATGCGAGACAGAATGAGCCATAGAATGATGAACATGGCTCTGATTGATGAACCATCAAATCCATTGGATTCAGGACACCGGGATAGTGCTAGGGGTGCCCCTCTCCTCCAGTCCCATGGCTCGGGTGTCATCTTGGACGTCCATCTTGGAAACTAGGGTTTTGCTCAGTAAGGGAATGTGCAATTTTTGCACACGGGCGTCAACTTTGGAAAATCGTCTGCCAGGCACTTACGGATAGCATTCCCAGCCGGAACCTCCCTAGACACACATGCAGGATTCCCCGGAACCAGGTTTTACTGCACAGTTGGACTTCCATGCCCCCAGCAGGTATTCAGCAGGTGTCCCTAAAGGCCTTTTGGATGTGAGATGGAACGAGCCATAGAATGACGACCGTGGCTCCGATCGACGAACCGTCAACTCCATTGGATTCAGGACTCTGGGATAGTGCTAGGGGTGTGCCTCTCCTCTGGTCCTATTGCTCAGGTGCCATCTTGTACGTCCATCTTGGAAACTAGGGTTTTGCTTAGTAAGGGAGTGTGCAATTTTTGCACACGGGGGTCAACTTTGGAAAATCATCCACCAGGCACTTGTGGCTAGTGTTTCGAGTCGGAACCTACCTAGACAAACTTGCAGGACTCCCTGAAACTATTTTTTGCTACACAGTTGGACTTCTATGCCCCCGGTAGTTATTCAGCAGGTATCCCTAAAGGCCTTTTGGATGGGAGATAGAACGAGCCATAGAATGACGACTGTGGCTCCAATCGATGAACCGTCGACTCTGTTAGATTTAGGATGTAGGGATAATGCTAGGGGTACCCCTCTCCTCCAGTCCCGTGGCCTGGATGCCATCTTGTACGTCCATCTTGGAAACTAGGGTTTTGCTCAGTAAGGTAGTGTGCAATTTTTGCACATGGGGTCAACTTTGGAAAATCATCCACCGGGCATGTATGATGATGATGATGGTGATGATGATGAAGATGTTGGTGATGATGTTGATGGTGATGGTGATGGTGATGGTGATGAAGATGATGATGATGAAGAAGATGATGATGATGATGGAGATGTTGATGAGGAACCTAGAGTTAGAGTTAGAGTTAGAGTTAGGGTTAGAGTTAGAGTTGGAGTTAATGATGATGATGGAGATGGTGGTGATGATGAAGACATTGATGATGATGGTGATGGTGATGGTGATGGTGATGATGAAGAAGGTCGTTTAGTGTTAGGGTTTGGGTTAGGGTTAAGGCTAGAGTTATAGAAGGAAATTGAATTAGGGTTAGAGTTAGAGTTAATGATGTTGATGAAGATGGTGGTGATGATGAAGGCTTTGACGGTGGTGGTGATGGTGATGATGAAGAAGATAGTTTAGTGCCAAGGTTTGGGTGAGGGTTAGGTCTAGAGTTATAGAAGGAAATGGAATTAGGGTTAGAGTTAGAGTTAACAATGATGATGAAGATGGTGATGATGGTGAAGACATGATGATGATGGAGATGGTGATGGTGATGGTGATGATCAAGAAGATGGCTTAGTGCTTGGGTTTGGGTGAGGGTTAGGGCTAGAGTTATAGAAGGAAATTGAATTAGGGTTAGAGTTAGAGTTAATGATGATGATAAAGATGGTGGTGATGATGAAGACGTTGATGATGATGGTGATGGTGATGGTGAGGATGAAGAAGATGGTTTAGTGCTAGGGTTTGGGTGAGGGTTAGGGATAGAGTTATAGAAGAAAATTGAATTAGGGTTAAAGTTAGAGATAATGATGATGATGAAGATGGTGGTGATGATGAAGACGTTGATGGTGATGGTGATGGTGATGAAGAAGATGATGATGATGATGATTATGATGATGGACATGTGGGGTGGGAGGTCGACCTAAAAAAACTCAAGCACTGACATGGGTGAGGTAGGTCTAAAGCCTCCCTCAAGGACATTTCCAACCATTAGGTGACAATGGTGAACATGTTAGTGCTACTCAATTAGATGATGAAGATGGTTATGATGATGAAGACGTTGATGATGATGGTGATGGTGATGAAGATGATGATGATGATGACGAAGAAGATGTTATGATGATGGTAATGGTGATGGTGATGGTGATGAAGATGATGATGATGAAGAAGATTATGATGATGGAGATGTTGATGAGGATCCTAGAGATGATGTTGATTATGATGATGAAAAGTCCCTCTAAGTGGTTATCTATAGGAATAAAGCATCAATCTCCAACCATAAATCAACATGTTTTAAAATAAATTGATGGGATACATATCTAAGAGTCTAGAAGATCTCTATGCATTTTTCCATCAAATTTGATCAAGTAGATTCTAGTATCTAGTTAAAATATATTAGTGGAAACCCCAGGTTGATGACATGATGCTTGGATAAGGGCAAAAACCCAAAATCTAACTAGATTGGGGTGAGCATTGAGCATGGGGAACCAAATCTATGAATATGTGTATTGTTAAATATAATTTTTTTGGGTGAATCCAATAACCAACATAATCATCATAATATAAGATTTTTTTGGGTTGGGGATATACCTCAAGGTACCCAAAGCATGAAAAAGGTTTGGGTGCACACAAAACTAAAGAGATATTTGATTGATAAGGAATTTCACAGTTCCCCAATTCTTTTCTCAAGTATAGATCTCAAAAATACCACCCTTGAAACTTTATGATAACTCCCTACCTCAAGTGGAAGACCATTCTATCCATACATGGATTCCTAGAAGGTTTCATCTACCAAGTTAAATTTTCAAGACCATTGTAATAGATTATGTACTTCAAAAAATTTCCTAAAACCTAGGTAATTCTAATCTTGAGAACCTATCAAAACCGTTATCTTCTAATGCTACAAACATAAATAGATATATTTAAGAAAATACTAACTCAAATTACTCAAATTTGATCGAAATCACATCACCATTTTATTCAACATAAAAGAGAAGCATGGAACAGTTTAATACATATAGGAAAAAAAAAACATAGGCAAAGACATGTATGTATGTATGTATCAACAAAAAATGCATGTACCAACGAAATAATATAAAACTACACATACCTTGATGTAGAACATAACATTATTTGATGCAATTATTTCTCTTATGTAAAGTTGACTGGCCTCATTCAATAAATCCATATGGATCCTCTATGTTGTTAATTGTCTCCATCAATCTCTCGTGCTCTGAATGAGGCAGGTAGTAGCGTACCTTGGTTGAGCTCTTGCTTGACATTGTCTGAAGATGGATGTTTGTGCCAACGATCAAGTTTGTGAAGTGATACACCACTGAACCTGGTTTGTAATCCATGAATACATGCCCACTAGTCTTGACTTCCCATCTAGTGTAAGATATCCCCCCTTAACCACCATCGAGCCAATAAGAAATTCAATTCCTTCATTGTCGATCAATGATGCGTATAGGGTTTGCTTACCTTCAATGCACCATGCCAACCAATGATCCACGCCCCATTCATTGTCTTTCGGTGCAACAACTACGTATATGTGTCCTGGTTGTACAAGATTTGAGATATGGTCGTAGTCTGTCAAAATCAGTGATAGACCCTCCTCTAACTGGGTTGTTTCAACACCTACACGTTGGTCTACTGGAAGTGATGCATGATCCCATATATCAACCCAGTCCATGCATTCGCATTCATCACATTTGCCACTGCTGCAAGGGCTGTAAAAGCATGCAATCTTTCGCATCCATATTTCAAATAAGGGGTTGTTTGAGCTTCAAACTGATTGAAATCCACGTGTTCCTTGTATTGTGCTGCAACTATAGGAATGCGATCGATCTATGTCAATCACTAGCCAAAAATTTCTCACCACATGTCCTGCCACTGATGATGTTTGTTGATCTCTTGCTCGGTCTAACATTGTTGTGAAGCACCATTTAACCGTGGATTCTACATCTTGGATATGAGGTTCCTTGTCAAACCTCATCTCTTCCCTTCGTAGTGCGGTCTTGATGCATGCACCGGCCCCATCATGCTTGCCTTTGCCGTGCCCGGTCTCAAAATAGTTCCAGATATGCGGAAAATTATAAGTCTTATGCAAAGTACTCATTCATTGGAATACTTGGGCATTTTTGAACTCGCCCGCACAACCATCCGACCATATCCAATGCTAATCCATCTGTATATCTCTCTCCTTCAACTGATCATAGAAAATTCGAAAACAATGTTGCACATAATGCAGATTATGGGTTCTATCATCACTTATGTAAAAGTTTGTCTCCTTCAGTATTATCCTCTTGTCATTGCTGCTCTCTGGCCCATGCCTATACATAATATTTACCATGATGCTGACTTGGTCTGAATGGTAGTATTGACTCTAGATTTCATTTTGTGGCTGGAGGGTGTAATTTTCTGCAAAATCCACAATTGACACTATGGTTCCAACGGGAAATGTGTCCCTGCATTTTATGTACTACTCATCTTTCCATCGCGCTACATGCACATGTTGAACATACTACTTTGTTTTCTCATAGAACTCCGTCAAGAAGTCACATACCCGTACCTGTTGCCATGGAAACAAGGGAAATATTACAATGTGTCCTTTGGAAAAATGTATATGTCATAAATTGAACGTGTAATATGAAAAATATGCAATATTCATTTGTACTTGTGACTTCACCAATGCAATCTTTTTTCTTTCTCTGACACTGTCTAATTGATAGGTCACGTACTTGAAGCTCTGCATCTCCACACCCATCATGCCAAATTCATGCTCCTTGCTTTCATGAATGCATCAGTTCAAAAGAGAAAACCCACTACACCTACAACATGTCACATATAGACACGATTTTTCATAATACTTTTGTCCTTCAGGCCTTGGACACATGATGTTGTGGATAAAGTCTCTTGATGCATTCGGTGGTATTATGGATTCATTGTAGCCCTGCACAATGTTAGTATGCAAATCACAAAATATATGTTTATGTGTCATAATAATATTCATATTCTACGTGGTATCTACAACAACAAGTGTTCCGATCAATGCATATACAAACATACCATGGTTTTCATTTCTCAAAGGACCTTTGGCCCAGGTTCGATTGTGTGTGCTTGTTCCTGAATATCTCATAGAGTTCAGTCTATGTGGTGTCAAGGAAGTGTTTAACATGGGGTTCACGTTCAGTAGAACCTTTTCTCAGTTTTAGCATGTCTCTTTGGTTTGATGAAGGTCTAGTATGATCATGCCAAAACTTTTGTACTAACTCCTTAGCAGCATCAATTAGCTTCCTATCCACATGAGGCAACCTACCAACAAAAGCCCAACAATTGTTTCCACCTGGAGTGTCAATATTTTCTCTTATAATAGAGTACTTTTTAAAAGTTTTTCTATTTAATTTGAGTATGTGATAAGTGTGTGATAGCAGGCGATGTTGCCTTGTGGACTTGCTTACAACTGATTCCACTAAAACACAACAAGCCGCACAAATATCTTTTGTACGAGACGTCTTCCCAATCGCATTAAATGCAGATTGAAGATTTCTAACAATATGACTATTGGCCTCTGAACTTTTAACCATCTTTATGCCCAAAATTATCCTAACAATAGCTAAAGAATGTGACTTTAACAAACATAGCAATAAGTGACATTTACCTGTATCACCTTTAGATTCAAAATATTCTTTGACAATTTTGTTGCATTGTCATTCGATAGTGCGTTTTGGAAACTTGCCTTCAAGCCCTAACATAACACTCTCATCCACATGAATACGTCTAGGAGTTCTTCTTCTTGCAATGGACAGTCAAGGTATGACGGTGGACATGAGACATGAATACCAGAGTGTGGTCGACATGGTTGTGGTCTTCTTGGGGAGATTGCAAATTAAGCAAGGCTTGTATGTCCATCTCTACACATGTAGCATCTCCCAAAATTATTTTGTCGTGAGGAACTTCAGCATGACTCATTGATGGATTGTTGGTTGGAGATTGTGTTGATGTTGGAATTTGAGTTGGGTCCATTAGACGCAACCGCTTTACCCATGGTTCTGAACAAGAGGTTGTCACGTCAACAACTGTGTTAGGATTAGTGGTAGGATCCAGGGCAATGATAGGACCATGTCTCAATCTTTCCATTCCCAACCTGTCCTTTTCTCTTAAGTCATTGACCTTTTCAATGGGCAGATTCCTTCTATTTTTTTTTGTTTGCATTTCGTGAGTTTCCCTTCTCCAAAAGTCTCTTTAACACAACTATTAGGCCTACCCCTGCAAAAGAAACAACAAATAAGATATTAGTGCCATTATACAATGAACTTGACACATTCCAACATAGCCTACCACTTTACAAATTAACATATAAAACTACATATTGTGTTGGTTTATTTGTGTTTGAATAAACATCATTATCCCTTACAATTCCAATCAATATAGATGATGGTTGGTCAAGTGTAGAGAGGAGAAACTAGTGTCTTGCCTAGCCATGAATTCATAAAAATTATGGTAGTAACACCCTACAACAGAGATGGCTAGAGATGCCTTGGGAATAGTTTGATAGTTTTTCTAATTTCAAATCTAAGTATCAATGTTCTTGAAACTATAATGTCCATGTCCAACAGCAGAATGACAAAGAGATCGATTACAGGTTCTAAATTAAGCATGAAGGCCACATACGATCCATAACAAGAAATAAATGCATGTGTAGATGCCAAAAATAAACACGTCGAAATTAAACTTCATCCATACCCATAAAACATGCATTTACTAGTATAAATCATCACATGCATAATCATATCAGCATTGCAAATTCAAATAACAGTGAATAACCGACCAAGCACATATCATATACAAGAGAATACTTATCTAGAACAAAGATCCATGCAATTACTTGTGTCAGTGTAATTTTCCACCCAACCGTAGGTACTCTTGTTGATGCAAGGACTTGCTTCTTTGCATAACAATTTTGAATTTTATCTAGCTAAGATAAAATAGTTGGGATTATCACCCTAGTTTATAGCCTATTTACAATATTCACAATTTAAAAAGTGAAACTAAAATCTGTGAAAGGAAATAATTAATAAATGTAAAAGAAATCATATATAACAAGTTTTTGCAATAAATTTAAATATGAAAATCAAGAAAGAGAATAAAAAACAAACATTTCAAGATTCAGATTTGAGAAATAAATAAGCTGATTTTATTGATAATAAGTGTGGGTTACAAATTGAAAGACCCTCTTTTCTCACTTATGCGAAAGTGAGGACCAAAAGAACTCTTCAAGTTCTTGGGTGACATCATTTTAGCAGATGATAGTTTAAGAAGTGGGCATCAAATCAATGCATTGGGAGATAAAAAGAAACGCAGAGAATAAGTTCATGTTCCATATCAAGACAACAAATCGACTCGCCTTTTGCAGGTTTCTTTAAGAAGAAATAGCAGAACTATGATGATAGCTTGTGTCAGTCCTGTAGATATAATTGCAGAGAAAACTCTCAGTACTCTTAAGTATGCTAATCAAGCTCGTAATATTCAGAATAATCCAATTGTCAATCGTAATCCAATGTCCACTAACATGCAGAAAATGCGAGAGCAACATGAATATTTGCAATCTGAACTACTCTGTGCTCGTTCTAGTGGAGGTGTTTCCTCTATTGAAGTGCAAGAACTAAAGCAAAAGATTTCATGTTTGGAAGCTGGCAATGCAGAACTTTGCCGGGGGTTTCAGGAGTACCATAATAAGTGCCTAATCATAGCCCAGCATGTAGTGGAAGCCGAGGTTGAGAAAAACAGAGTTAAGTGTCAAACTTAAGACATTGCGTGATGGAATTTTTTGGAGCCTCACAAGGATGCATCATTGGTAGGCTTCGACAGCTCAAGGGATTTGGCTACTATATCCCCTACGTCTTCACAACTTTTTTCTACAAAGCACCAGTCACAGGGAATTAGGTTCCTCGCAAAAGTTGCAGATGTAGAGAATAGTGACCCAATGGCTGGCGACGGAAGGTCTGATTATCCAAATCATGAAATAAATGCCTAGATTCCATCCGTCATTTGCCATAGCATTTTTATGTATCTTCCATTGAAAATGCGTCATCAATTGATGGATCACAGATCTTAAATGACGTTTCAAGAGTCAGTCAAACCGCCAGTTACATCAGTGTTTATTTCTACCATTGGCAGTTCGTCTCGTTTTAGCAGCAGATTGTTTGATGCTTTCAATACAGGGCTCAGTGTTCAACGGATTCTTCAACGTAGTGGAAATTAAATCAAATCGGGAGTGTTTTTTTACGCCAAGGCTCCAGTTTTTCATCAAATTAATCAACAACGGATTTTCTAAGAATCAATCGGAGGTCACAAGGAGCCCGCCACTTTTTCCTATCTCAGATCGATTAAAATTGTTGTTTTGATGAAGGCCGTCTCATCGAGGAAGAGTTTGAATCCACGCGTCTTTTAGCAGCAGAGCTCATGACTTCTCGTACTTGGCAGCCAAGTATCGGATTAACTCCATGATTAATGCTTAGGGTTTAGCATTATGATTAGCACACAATCGAATCAGTAAGGTAATCGGTGGAGTTCACGCCAGCACAGGCATTCGACAGATGTAAACTGGATTTGTTGTTGGCACTGCAATTAGTGATTGGTTATAAGGATTTCACACCAAGCCTCAACACATTAAGTGTTTCCCCTGGTAGCCAATTACAGGATCACATTCAACTTTAGTCTCGGGTTGCAGCAGAGATCAACACATAGCAAATTGATTGGAAGTCATGGACAATTTCGAGTGGAGACGTGAAGCACAAATTTAATAGATCCAATTTTTGTTGGTCGCAGCATTGTGTTGATACACGGTTGATTCTTTGATATCAAAGAATGACACCAGTCGCAATAAGTTTCCTGGAGATTTACCCAGCCAAAAATCTTGCTCCAAATCTCTAAACTTCTATTTTTCCAAGGCGCTTCCAGCTATGTCTTCAAATTTCAGAAATTCCTATTTTTTTGGAAACCCTAATTTTTAGGGCCAAAACTGAAAGTGCTCAGAATTGAATTCTAATTAGACAGATAGATTCTCCTTAATGAGTAGAGTCAATCTACCTTACTGCTTTTCCAAAATCTGTGGTGAGAAACCCAATAAACAAGAAACCCTAGTTTTCGTCACTGCACAATGTCTTCTTCTCAGGTTAGCTCTGATACCATGTTAATTTTTGAGCATTAATTCAATATACTCTAGGATTTTTACAGAGAGAATAACATTACAATATATCAATGCATATCAATCATATCAAGCATATCAAACATCACAAGATGCAAACATAAGAGACAATAAACACACAGAGTTTCTGTGGGGAAAACCCTATGGTGAAAAACCCCACAACTTCCTCAAAGATAGATAGAGCAATGATACAACCAAAGTACAACCCAAGTACACAGATATAGTCTCCTCCTATTAGTTGATCCTCCTCCTCACATGTGCACCACTTTACGAGTGATGGATGAGTGAGTAATGAAGTGATCAAATAGAGAGATCCCGCTCTCTATTTATACTTGTTCTGAGCAGCCTAATAAACCTATGGGGATGACTTGTCTAACTCATCCTAATAAACTCAGGTTAACTTAATCAGGGCCGACCCCACACATGGTGGTCTAATAACCCATCGACAATTTACAACGCTTGCGACACTTGTCAATACAAATGACGACACTTCCGTATAGAGGAATAATACATATCTATAGGAGTACGATAAAATACATTCCGAAGTTACATATACATCAACAATCATATTTGGATTCATAGAGAAAGGAAAGGTGCATATACTTACAGATATCCTCATTCCATACAATGGTATTGAATAAGAAATGAGAGAGTTGAGGTTTTGTCGATGAGTTGAAGTGATATTTTTAGTCATGTTTAGGGAGTGTGTAGTATCTTTTGCTAGCATAATATGAGGTGAAAAGAACAAAATTAACTTGGGAACTAATTACACAATGAGGAGGTTGCATACTTCATCTTGTCCAGTGTTCATATGAGTTTTTTTAGATGTGAACTTGGGAAATCTTCTTGTCAAATTCATTGTTGTCTATGCATGGATATTGTTGTGGGCATATGATAAAAACAAAAAGGCATGGGCTCATCTCAAATATTGTGAATGAAAAGACTTATTTACAATTCGCCATACCTCTATAGAAATGATCTCCACTTGCAATGGAAACTGGTAGCTTGAATGAATCCACTAGATTCCAAGACCACTGAAGATGTTTGTTAGATTCCAAGGGTGATTTTGTGTCCAATAGATCAAAGAGTGTCCAAAGTATCAATGAGTGTGAGCCAATAAGAAACATGCAAGAGCTTGAAACCCACGGAATAAATGAAACCCGTGTTTTTGGTTCAATTCCCAGGAAACAAAGAACTCTGGGTTTTTTTAACTAGTAACAGGGATGCGCACACGTGTTTAAACGCGTGCATGCATTTTTTTCACGCATACATGTCAGAAGCGCACATGCACCAAAACACGCACTTGCACCCCTGTATAATGTGTACACCATTTATTCCCCAATGTTTACACCATTTAATGCCAAACCTTGCCCCACTTTGAAAATATTTGCATAAATTGGACTCAGTGATGAAGTTTGAAGGGTGGGTCTTAATTTTTATTTGAAGGGCTTACTCTTTTCGTCTTGACACATTTGATAATTTATGGTTGTCTATGCACCTTGACCCAATTGATATTGTAAGGTGAGGATGTGCATGCATAATAATCCTTATTTATGACTATGCAATGAGGATTTAAATGGAAGATAATGTAAAGACATGTCATTTTTATACGTATTTTGATGGAGAGTGTTGAAGAGAAATGTGGTGATAAACCACATATGTTTGGAAGGATGGAGGGAGGTTACATGATCATGATCATGCCACCCATCAAATTGAAGACAATTCCTAAGCCAAAAATTGTTTTTTTAAATTTTATTAATAACCATTGTTGTACTTTGGTCCAAATGTTTTTTCTAACTCATTGTTTCTCCATATTGTGTTCCTACTACCACCTCTCTATATCAATTCATAAAATCAACCTTTGCTTGGTTTGTGGTTAGTTGCATGTCATTGAGTGTTGTTTAGAGTTTTCGTGAGTCTCTGACATTCATGTAATAAATGAAGTCTTGTAGAGGAGGACTCATCAAAGAGGCAATTTGGATTTCATTTTGACAAAAAACATATTTTGTAAAGATCAAATGCCATGAATGCATCCTCGGCCTACCATGCAAGACCGTGGATATGTCGAAAAGCATTGAACATCATCGAAGAATGAAAAAAGGTTCATCGATATATTATTGAAGCATATTGAGCTCAATTGAATTCCACCTGGGCTTTAATTGAAAATTCTAGACCTCACGTGTCATCAATAACACATAGAATCCATGACACTATCCCTCTACAAGGATCCTCCTCCTCTTCCTCCTCCTCATCATCATCATAATCATCTTCGTCATCGTCAGCATTATCATCATCATCCTCATCATCATCAACCTCATCATCATCATCATTCTGTTCATCATCATCTTGCTCATCATTTTCATCATCATCTTCATCATCAACATCATCATCGTCGGCATCATCATCATCCATCATCTTCATCATCATCTTCGTCATCATCATCATCTTCTTCATCATCATCATTGATAATGATGATGATGGCGAAGATGATGATGATGATTATGATGATGAAGATGATGAATGATGATGAAGATGAGTACGAAGATGAAGATGATGATGTTGATGATGACAAATATGATAATCATCACCATCCTCCTCCTCCTCCTCATCATCATCTTGGTCATCCTCTTCATCATTATCTTTGTCATCAACATCGACATCACCATCATCCATCATCTTCATATTCACCATCATCATC